>MU260546.1:120000-157500 GCA_020310875.1 Ceratopteris richardii
CCCAAAGATGCAATTTTACTTTCAATAGCTCTTCTAAGTTGAGTATACACCAAACTTTCTAAGGGTTTCTACCATTAATGACTTTGGTTTGCTTCCCCTAATGCACCCTTTTCTCATTCTTGGTACTCTCATATATTCGATTATGGCTTCATACCCCCCCCCCATGTAGTGAGGAAGAGTGTGCAAAAACATAGAGTCTTCCTCGTGCATGTTGAGGTTTTGAGCATCACCATAACAAGATACTTCACTATGTTCTAGTCATTGACGCATGAGTATCTCAAGAATAGGGGGGTTGGTTTGTTGCTTTTTATTCCATCTAGTTCATGAACTCTTTGCCAGAGTTCTTGGGGCCAAGCTTCACCCATGTTTGGGATGGTTTTCTCAATGTCTTCTTCTAATCTTGGCACTCATGGCTTGTGAGGAGTCTCTTGATGTGATATGAATGTACTTCTCTAGGTGCATGTGTTGATTGAATTTGTAGAACGAAGGTTTTGGAATCCTTGTATTTGGTATGGCTATGGGCACTCTTTCTAGCATAGCTTGAGAAATCTCTACCATTTCTTGCACAAGGCTAACCATTCCTTTCTAAGTCTCCTCCAGGGTATCATTGTTCATGGTGCTCTAAGTTGAGTCCTATCGCTATTCTTGATTGATATGCTTTTAAAAACATTTCTAAGTCTTCAGGCATAGGATCTACTAGAAAAAATCATGCTTAGTGCTTTGTGTGATTCCTCCTAAGTTCTTGTACAATTGGTCTCACTTGGGACATTGATTGTGCATGTTTTTTGAGAGAATCACCGAGCATTTGATTCTTTTTTTGTTCTTTTTGTAGGTTTTCTTGTAGGTCATTGATTCCTTGTTTCCACTTTTGTTTGATTATCTCTTTCCTAGCTTTCCACGTTTTTGTTTTATTTCTTATTAGAATCTCGCACTTATCCATGGTGTTCCCTCTGATTCTAGGGTTTTGCACCTCTTTGTTTTCCTCAAATGAACTGAAAATGTTTTTCCTACCAATGTGAGCCCAAAAGCTTCATATTGAGCGAAAAAATCATTCACTTACTCCACTTGGAGCACCTACTTGAACTCTACCATATGATCATAAGGATCAGTTGTGCCATCATAATGATTTTCAATGTGTCTGGCAACTCATATGCATGTTGTTGCTATAGAGACTCATACTTTCAAACTCATATGAATGTTGTTGTTATACCTATCACACCACATTGGATTCTTCTCACAAAAGAAGAGTTCAAAGAGGCCATCCACTTCCTAATGAAAAGGAAATTCTCGTTACCAAATATCCTATTCGCCTCCTTGTTTGATCTACTACTGAACTAGGTCTTGTTTATTATATGGGAAAAAATACTATCAAGTTCTTTATGGCAACTGCTTCTAGAAAAATTAGTCAAATTCAAATGTATGACACTAGTATTCTTCACTAGACATTCCCCCACATAAAATTGGTACGCCCACTTCGTTAATCATTTACTCTTTGTGTTGCACTCAAGCATTTCCATAATCAAAGCTTGGACCTTACACTCTACAAGAATTCAAATGTCAGTGAATCCAATTTGAATCTTCCGTGATAGATGACTTCATTTCATTGCTCTAATTCTTAATTTAACTTGAGTGCACCATATAATTAATTCCAAGTTCCTGAATGTCAAAACGAATGCTTTCCCAAATTGTGTATGTGCAAGTCTAAAAAGGTATACAATCAAACAAACCAACAAAAACCATAGACCACATTTTAGCGACAACTATGTAAAGAACTAAGTCACTCCCAAAATTGATAGATACTCATGATGGCCGAGAAACAAAAGTTATTTTGCAGAGAAGTACACAAGGTAGGATTACAATCCGTTACAGAGACACATCAAAGCCTTGATATCAATCTATAAAGAATTCACAAAAGTTCCCTTGGTTAGGTTTAATGTGATTGAATGTTCATATAGCCAATACTATCCTATGAAGAGTGCTCTGCACACCATGAAACTAACATCCAATCAAGTATTCCCCATATGTAATGTAGACTCAACTTTGCTTGCAAATTTGATATGTGAATCTCTACTAGCTCTATTTTTCCTTGAAATGGTTGAGCTATGGACCATTTTATGGTGATAAGGGTAGCCCTTGTATCGATGAAGATAGAAAATATTATGAGATCTCTCCATCATAGACCTATGTTGAGATAGGGCCTTTTATCTAGGGTGCTAGGTTGAGCACTTACGTACCATAGATATAGGCCCATAGCTTAAGTCTTTCTCATTCCTCTACTAACTTTTGCCATAATTTCCTCTTTTTGATTTGTTTTTAGCCTTATAATCATGCCTCTTCCCTTATTTGTTGAGTTTCTTCTTCTTTTCTCTTTGCATCTTACAAATTACTCTAGCAGCTCTTCCATTTGACGTTCCTAACATAATTTAGCTTAAACTTTGGCAATATTTCATCATCTATCATCGCTAAAACTAACAATTGCACAAGTGGATATGCAATTTGTCACTAAGGATCCACGACCTCTCTTTTGTAAAGTTTTGGCATGTTGTTTTAGTGTAAATGAGCACTAGGTCCCCTTCCTTGGGCCCTTTGTCCTTTACGTAATTATCATAATAGGTTTTAACATCTTTTGTTTGTTTGTGTATATTCCTACGATTGCTCACAATCATCATGTTTGTCACAACTAGTCTAATTGGTCAAATCGATGAGATATTTTCCTAACCATTAATAGTCCTTTGCTATTCTTAACATTGGGATTAGGAAATCAAGAAGGATTATCACATTTTTTTCATACACCATGTTAAGTGGTGTATTTCCTAGAGCAATCTTATAGGCTACCTTATATGCATGAACAACATAATGAAGTTGCTTGTCCCAATCTGATTTTTCGTTGTTCACCAAGTTAGTGAGGATGGTAGAAATAACTCTGTTTGAGCCCTCAAATTCTCCATTCATCCATAGGTAATATGGGGTCGATTTCTTATGTGTGATTAAATAGATTGCTTTATTGAGAGATATAGACTCCCACAACGAACCCATCTTCTCACTTACAATCTTCCTAGACTACAAATAGCTAGATGGCAAAAGGTGATGTCGGTCTCTAACTTAAAGGCTAAATTTAGGCACACATGACTAAGTTAAGATTGCTAAGACAATTATTAGTCCACCCCTACTATGGTTTTTGGTAGCAAAGTGGAAGCTTTATTTAGCTACTAGACTTCAATACTAGATGAAAGTAATTATCAAAGAAAATTATTTGTGATGTGACTAGATTATTAGTATAAGTGAGTACAACATTAATAAGAGATATGTTTGCCTTTAATAGGAATGTAATTTCTAGATAGATATTACACGACGACAAACTTGTAGATAAGAAAACGTAGGATGTAAACAAAGACGCTTGTATTTACAAGGAGAAACATACAACATTGACCTCCCTACCACATTCATGAGTCTTTTCTGTTCTTCATTGATTGCATTACTTCCTACGGAATCATGCCTATCTTTTTTCCAACTCCCTTAACTTCTCCCTTTTACGTGATCGTCCGCTGACTTTCTGAAATTGTGAAAGCAAACAAAGTATATATATATATATATATATATATATATATATATATATATAATATCATCTGCATGTCCATATCAACACCTAGTATAACTCAGTGGGAAGCTTGTAGAATAGAATCAGATAAGGACCCACAATTCCCTTTATTTTTTTCCAAAACATATTGTGTGGGTCAAGTATCCAATTCCAACTTCCCATACATATTCAATAATCTCGTTTCGATTTTTTTCCTTGCATCCTTGAATGCTTTCTATAGTAAAATACTTTTTTCTAATGTCCACGCATAAGAATTCATTACTACATCTAATCTGGTTGTTACTACATCCATCCACTCCAACTTCCAATTCTGCAATGTATGAATAAAAACTTCCCTATTTAGAGCATTTGTTTTATTCTTCCAGTTGTTTTGTTAACACCACTCTTTTCTACTTGACCTATTGTACTTTTGCTTTTTTAACCATCCTCAAGACATTTTGTTACTGTACTTTAAACAACTATTGCTTAACTAAATGTAATGCCTAATATGCAGTTGGGTGTAACGAACTCCATTCCATGAAAGCATCCTATAGATCTTTGGACAATCTAGTAACCTCTTTTCTCACAAATAGCACTGAATAAAAAAGAGATAAAGTACAAAGAAATTAGAGGGAGTTACAAAGAATATGGATGATTTGATTGTCCCTTTCATGTAGGGTCCATCTATTTTAAGCCAATTTTTTTCAACACAAATGCTCTCTAGAACTCGAATGAGGGCAAGCTATTCTAGTTTTCTATTCATCTATCCATGCAATCTAGCGGTTTTTAATATGGATTGTTCCATGGGAGATTGTCCAAAATTGGTCGCACATCTTTCTTTCCAAAATTTTTTAGAGGGCCTCTCTTCTTGATAACATTCTAAAAGATACAGAAGCACCTGATCACTTCACCCAATACAACTTACTTCCACTTGATATTGATCACCCAATACAACTTACTTCCACTTGATAGGTTGATCAAGAAAAAGACACTTGCACACTTGATATCACACCAACACAAACATGAGAAGAAGAGGTTCCCAATGTCTTCTATTACTCCAATAACTTATTGCTTAGAAAATTACAATGGTAAATTACCTAGCTATACAAATGATTTAGACAATAGTTGAGGTTCATCCAATTAAGTCATTGTATATACTTTGGATTTTACTTAACAATACGTTTAATGGAGTGAATTTCAAGTGTTTTACTCTCCAAAATAGGTGCTTGGAAAGTTTTAGACTGAATAACATGCAACTTGCATGTGCTGCAAATAGAGACATTTGATAACCTTTTACCTAGGAGAAATTTTTACAGCCTTTGCAAGAGTGTGCATTGCCTCTAAAGCCTACTTCATTACTCTTGAAATTGTTCTCGAACTATATAATTACCTACATGCATATGTAGTGCATATAGATAAATTCACACCTTAATAGCCTTTTTCCCCCGTGTGTTTGCCATACCACATCTTAATAGCCTTTTCCCCCATGTTTTTGTCCCACGTGAATATCCAATGGGTGGAGAAGATCTCCATCTCTCATCTTAATTGATCTAGCATTTTGTGCATGTAAGCACATACTCTAGGACATCCTTATGAAGGTCATGCTAGTAAAATTGCCTCTTAACATGCTCACAAGTCTTTTTAACTTGTGGGTGTCTTGCACTAGATGTTTCATGACATGCATACAATATATGCCATCTCATCTCTAAGTCTCTTGAGACACATACCTTACCTTTATACAATAGAGATCCAACTTAGTCCATTGAGCATAGGCATGGGCCAAGTGAATCAACCACCACATTAAACTTTCCCTTCCTATACCTAAGTTGATAGTTAAACTCTTGAAAGGTCTCTACCAATTAGGCCTTATGACCTTTAAGTTTATTTTCATTAGACAAGCATTTAATTCTCTCTTGATTGAACATTGTCGTAACCTTGGCACTTTATAAATAAAGATGCCACTTCTTCAAAGCATGGATAATTGCATACAACTCCTTCTCATAGATAGAGTGATTCTTCTGAGTCAGTTCTAGCTTTTTGCTCTCAAAAGCTATTGGTTAACCATCATGTACTAGAACGACTCCTATAGCAAAATCACTCATGTAATTCCCAACCACAAAGGATTTTGGGATCCTCTTTATGCAAAAGTGGAGTTGTGGCACCTCAAACTTGTTAGCAACAGTAAGTTCAAGAAACAAATAGTCATGGGAAAAAACAAGTTTTTTAAATTAAGAAACAGAAACCACAAGGGCCTAAATCATCTACACATTAGTATGAAAAGGCCAAAAGGGAAGACTTGTGCTCTAGGTTTTGTCTCCTAACCATGCACTAGAATTGTCCATTACATAAGGGGGAAGAGAAGAAAGGAGGACCAAAGACTAGTATGGCCCCTAACAAGGGCAAAAGGGTAAACCTTGTGTAGACACTTCCTATACATGGTAGTCATAGCTACAAGGAGATGGAGGTGATCCATGAGGACGTAGAGCACACTTGTTGGTTGACTCAATCATTGTGGTCATCATAGTTTGCAGCACATGATTTAGTTAAGCTTCAGAATAGTGTATATGGGACTAGGGTGTGAGTCATGATAGATGACTTGACCGCTCATAATTTCATAAACTATGCTCAAGTCAAGAGACTAAAGATTTATCAGTAGCCCAGTGCACATAAATACATCATATCTATGATGCGGGGTGAGGCTAAGAGAGTATGGGACACTATGGTGTCCAATTTGGATATACAAATCATGTGGATTTCTAGATTATGAATCTAGAGAGGACATACCTTGTGTTAGGTAGAGAGTGGCTTTGGGGATTGGGAAACACACTTTAATGCAGTTATCAACATAACATTCTTGAGTTTATTAACAATGGAAGTAACTTTTATATTGAAGGAGATAGAGATGTACCTAGTGCACCTCTTATCTCATCTTTAGAGTTAGATACTTCGTTTTAGTTTCAGCATGTACAATAGATGTTCTTACTGTATAGTTTTGATCTAGAGCATTGTATAAATAGTTCATCCTATGTATATTTTCATGAAAACAATGTAAATAAAGATAGGAATTTCCATTATATTTTTTCAAGAGTGAGTGGTGAGGTGTTTTAAAGATTTATTGTTTGAATTTAAAGATGTTTTTCCCATTGATCTTCCTAGAGGGCTACCACTAGAGAAAGGGGACACTGATCATGCCATAGATGTATCTACTATCACTAACCCTATTTGCAAGCCACCTTATAGCCTTAGTGTTTCACAACATTAAGAGGCATAGAAGCAACTTCAGGATTAATTAGATAAAAGCTTCATTAGATGTAGTTACTCATTGTGGGCATCACCAATGTTTTTCATCAAGAAGAAAGACATCTCTATGAGGTTCTATATAGATTATGGATCATTATAAAAGGTAATGATCAAGAATAAGTCTCCTATGCCTAGGTTCAGAGACCTATTCAATCAGTTACATCAAACTAGGTATTTTACCAAGAGGTCAAGATATCATCAAATCATGATTAGGACAGAGGATGTCCCTAAAACTTCTTTTAGGACTAGATATGGACACTATGAGTTTTTGGTGATGCCATTTGGTCTTACCAATGCTCCAACCACATTAATGAAAATCATGAATAGTGTTCTATGGACATATCTAGGAAATTTTGTTGTAGAATTCCTGGATGATATTTTGATCTCCAATAGATCAGACGAGGAACACTTGCGGAAATTATTCCAAATGTTGCAAGGAAATTTTCTCTTTGTTGAGTCAAAGTGCAAGTTTTCGAAATAGAGGTTAAATATCTTGGGCACATAATCTTTCAAGACAAAATCTAGATAGATCCTGACAAAGTACGGGCTATCATGGAATGACCACATCCCAAGAACATGGAAGAGCTTTATACCTTCCTAGGTTTCTCATATTTCTATCAAAAAATTATTAAGAGCTATGCCAAGATTGTTGTCCCGATTATGGAAAAAATTAAAGGGAAAGGTAAAATGTTTCATTGGTTTAAATCATGGAAAAGTTCAAGGTATCAATTGCTGTAAATCTGTCTCCACAGGAGTGTAGAAGATGGTTGTAGTGTTCATAAATCTGTGCATACTTGATAGCCTCCTCAAACGTCTTTGGTGTGTTCCTTCTTTCCTCCCTCTTGATGGCTTTTTCTAAGCCTCTAACGAATCCCTTAGTCTTCTGAAAATCATCAAGCCTCTTAAGTTTTAGGATGATCTATGTATAGTGGGATACATAGAGGGATAATGGTTTACATATATGTGTAATCTTATCCCAATCATCCTAACTCCTCTCTTCTCCATTCTCAAGAAGAAACTCTTTTAGGAAAAGAGATTCAAATAAGTTCCAGTCCATAGGGATGGAGTTCACCTCCTTGGGACTCATCCACACTTGTAAGCTCATGGACTAAGGGAAAAACTCACCTCTAGTACATGATACTTGGGTGGGGTGCCTTTCAATTGATGGAGGTCATTCCACTTTTGCAAGAAAGTATATACCACATCCTTATTCCTCTTTCAATCATCCCCCATAAAGTTTGATGGATTTAAGTCTTTCAGGAGGGGAGTATCCCTAGAGCTTTAACCCTTGTGTTTACTAGGTTGGAATGATTTTCCTTCCTATCTATCTCATGTATAAGAAGAGAAGAAGCTTCTCTTTCCTTCCTAGTAAGGAAAGAGCTAACCTATGTCTCCAAAGGGACCATTTGGCCTTTTAACTACTCATAAGTGTTTTCAAGCTACTTATGAAAGTCCCTATCCTTTGAGTTTGTCCTTTGATTTCATCAAGTTGTTTATGAGTAATAAACTCATCACAAAGTTTAATGTATTGGTCATCCTCTTACTCGACTCTCTCATTTTCTAATCCTACTCTACTAGCATTTTGTCTTTAGTTGGGAAAGTGTGTGCTCCCTTTTCTTGAACCTGGGGTTCCATGTTGTCCCCCTCCCCCAAAAAAGAAGAAAATGTAAAACTAGAGAGCCAAATGACAATGGAAGTAGCAAAAGATAGAAAAATGACACAAGATCACTTCCTTGATGACTTCCAAGTTATGCAAACCAATATCAATATGATCTTTGAAGTGTAAAACTTTTGATTTCAACTCCTTGCTAGGCTTAAAATGAAATTGGACATAGCTGATTGTCTGAGGATGATCTTGACAACATAAACCACCAAAAATAGCTGCAAACTACCACAAAAACTCAAATGCAAAATTGAATAGTTTTTGTCTTCTCACCAATCCAACCAAGCTGTGGAGGGCACTCTAACCCAAGTTATGAATGTGTTGACTCCAAAGACTCCAAAGTGATGGCTGAAAGAAGTTGACTAGTTTTTAGTAAAGTGTTGCATACTTTTTTTAACGTATCAATCTTGTCTAAATGGCGTGCATTTGTTGCGCGTGCATTTGTTGTGTAGCAAAGTTCAAAAGATAAGCTTCGGGGTGAACAAGCGGCGAGGACCCGACGTTTAGGGTTTGCGAGTTTTGCGAGGGTTTTGGGCCTCCTGCCTTTCCTCTCCTCCCCCTCGGTCTGAGGGAGGGGCCTTGCCCTCTCTCCTTTCTGGTCTACCTCTATGGCTTTGCATGAAGCTCTGCGCGATGGGCTGCTTGGTTCTTTTTCGGATGGTACAGATGTCGCCTTGAAGGCTATGTTCAATCCTACCTTCGAAGCTAACAAAGTGTCGCCTCTGGATTTGGGAGTTAGTCCTTTGCGAGGGAAAGCCTCAGAAGAACTGGTGGATGGCAACTCTGCTGTGCAACATCAGACGCAAGGTCATATGTCTTATGCCAATGCGGTTCAGTGTCAACAACAAGACTACTTTTCTATGTTTGCTAATCAAGATTCGACAGGTATACAATTTCCTCACTCTATTCTCTCGGATTCCAAAGGCAAAGGTAAAGTTTTTGAGACTAAAGGGGTTGGCAGCTATTCTACGAATAAGGGACATTCTATTGACCTTGACCCTGAAGTGGAAGACGAAGAATGCACTCTTATAATAGAGAGCTCTGCCCTCAATAGATGGAACATTCATTTAGAAGATAAAGTTGTTATTGCTCACTGTCATGGCGCTCGGCCTGCTCAGGACATCCTTAAAACTTGGATGAGGGTTAACTGGGAAAGCAAGGGGCTTTATGCTAGACATGTGCAATACCTGCCTAATAATTTTTATCTCTTCTTTTTTGAGGATGTGAATAATGCTATGCAAGTCATAGCAGAGGGTCACTGGATAATTAGGAACACTCCCCTTTCTTTTTATAAATGGTATCCTGGCTTTAACCCTAGGAGCAACAAGCCGACTAAAATACCTGTTTGGGTTGAATTTCCGGATTTCCCAGTGGAATATTAACCTTGGCTTGAGAAGCTTGGCTCGTTAATTGGAAAAATTCTTGGGCAGAAACCTAAAAAAGAGTTTAATCCCAAATGGGAGCCTCAGATGCTTGTAGAGGTAGACATCTCTAAAAGTATTAAATCTGAAATTGTTATTAAGTTCTGAGGGTTGTAAGCTGCATGTTCAAAAGGTTGTCTATAAGAACCTTCCTAATGCTTGTTTTAATTGTTATAAACAAGGTCATTTAATAAAAGATCGCCCCTTGTTAGCTAAAAATCAGGTTAAAGTGACAGGATCTGGTGAAGAGTCCCCCACTACCACAGATCCCATTAGTTCGGTCCACCCCAAAGAAGAGCAAGGGTTCAAAAAGGTGCATTACAAACAGAAAAAAAAAACCCTAATGTGGGAATCAGATCGGAGCCTCTAGTCAAAGGGGTTTTCAATCCCTTTCAGGTTCTTGAAGATTTCAATCACAGCGACTCTCATGCTTCGGGAACTGAGGCTGTTGAGGAGCAAATTTTACAGGAAAGAAAAAAATCCTGCTGACAGGTCTCACAGTGACCCTCAACCTTCGAGTGTTGTTAAGCTCCAGGAAAATAAGGTGAACTCTAATATGCAGGGTGGTGTTGAAGGAAGGAAAAATGAGGTAAATGTTTCTTCCTTCAGACCCACTTCTGGCCCCACCCCTGTGTCAGTGTCCTCTGAAGAAGAAAACATTAGTAATTGTGATGAAATGTTTATAGAGCAAATTAACAGTTTTGATGAGCATACTACTATCCAGGAGGACATTGGTGGCCCCATTGATCAAGATGTTTGTATGACAAATGTAAGATCCCCTAGCCCTCAAGGTAAAGAAAAGTATAAATCCAAAAGGAAAGAAACTGTAAGGTCCTCGATCTCTGCTGTGAAGCCAGGTAAGAACCATAAAAAGTAAGTTTTTCCTCCTCAGTTTGTTTTATCCATGGATTGTATCAAAATTATTTCTCTTAACTCTAAAGGGCTCTCTGACCCGGTCAGAGGTAAGATAATAAATAACTGGATCAAAGATGCTTCTCACTCTCCTGACTTCATCTTCTTGCAGGAGCTTAAGATTGGGGGTTCCCCTCTCATGGCGAATCTGAAAATTGTTTCTAACAACTGCATTTGGGTGCACACCGAGCACTTTGGCAAAGGTGGAGCTGCCATTGGCATTGGTAATGGTCTTTGTCACCTTATTGAGGAGGTGCAAAGGAGTCCCACTAATCAGTGGGTTGCAGTTAAGTGTAAGGAACCCCTTAACTGTACTGTTGTGTGTGTTTATGCAGCTAATCAGGCTTTGCAAAGATCCAAATGCTGGGAAGAAATCTTCAGGATCAAAGGTGAAATTTTGCTGACTGGGGACTTTAACATGGTCACAAATATTGGAGACAGGAATGGTAAAAGTGATAATATCGTCTCTGGTGTTGAAAAACACTGTTGGTATAATCTGATCAATAAACATAATTTAGTGGATCTCTCTGCTAACACTGGGCATACTTGGAATAACAGGAATCACATTAACTTTTTGTCTGCTAGATTGGACAGGTTTTACATGAATGCTGGCAGGAGTCATCATTTATGGAACTATTGTTGTTCTATTGATCATTCTCTGAATTTGTCTGATCATTCGCCTTTGATTGTAAGTTTATATAATAACAATCCCAACTATAGAGCTGGTTGGACGCATTTGGATTCTTCCCTGTTTAAGATTCCTATAGTGAAGGAAAAAATCTCCAATTCCCTTAAGAAGCATTTTAATAGATTCATTTCTCCTTTTGTGGCTTGGGAAAGGGCTGTTAAAGATATTCAGGATTTAATTAAGTACTATAAGAATAAAGCTAAAGAAATAAGGCAAAAGAGAAGGATGATGATACTGCAGGAGAAGAATAAGATAGAGTGCTCTAATCTTGATTTGGTTGACAAAAGAGCTAAGGTTATAGATCTGCAGGAACAAGTGAAGAAAGTGGATTATCTCCTTGCTAGAGGTGCCCTTGCCACGTCTAGAGAATTCTGGGCTGGCAAAATAGACAAGCCCAATAAGTATATGTTTGATCTGATGAGGAAGAAAAAAGCCAGGGATTTTATCCCTCTGCTCAAGAATAATTCTGGTTGCCTTGCTAAAGATTTGAAGGATAACCTTCAGGTTGCTCATAGGTTCTTTGCCAATGTATTCTCTCAGCCTCCCAAGAGAGGAGATTCTGTTTGGAGTGCAAGAGCTGCCATTGCCCTTTGTAGGAAAAAGATGGTTCCTCAGGGAATGGACTCCCTCCTTGACATGCCCCTCTCTGAGGGTGAGGTTAGAGAATCCATTAGCAAATTGAAGCCTGGAAAGTCTCCTGGTCATGATGGTTTGCCTTATGAGTTTTTTCAGGAATTCAAGGAAGAGTTGGTTCCCATTATTCTCAAGATCTGGCAAGAAGCCTCTAGAAGGGGATCCCTTTCTCCTTTCATCAACACTGGAGTGATAAAATTAGTTCACAAAAAAGGTCCCAAGGATGATTTAAACAATTGGAGACCCATCTCCTGCCTGACTTCTCTGTACAAAATTTTTGCTGCCATTCTTGCCAGAAGGCTTAGTCCTCTAATGGACACTATAATTCTCCCTGAGCAAAAGGGTTTCATTAAAGGCAGATTTATTTTGGATAATATTATCACTATCTGGGAAGGTCTTGAGTACTGCAATGAGATTAATGTTGACTCCTTCTTCTTCAAAATAGACTTTGATAAGGCTTATGACAGGATAGAATGGGATTTCATTCTTCAATCCTTGCATGACATTGGATTTGGCAAAAGGTTTATTAAATATGTCTGTATTCTTTTTGGTAATGCCTTCTCTAAAGTGGCCATTAATGGTTGTCTTTCTAACCCTTTTAGACTTTGCAGATCCATTAGACAAGGTTGCCCCTTGGCACCCCTCCTTTTTGCTATTGCAAGTGATGCTTTAGGTTGGTTGGTCAAGGATTGCATAAGACAAGGTACCATCTCAGGTTTGGACATTCCCCAGGCTCACTCCCCCCTGGGTCTGCAGATGTTTGCAGATGACACTAACATGCTTATGAAAGCTGATGATAATTCAGCTAAGCAATTCCTTAAATGTCTTGAGATGTTTTGTTTAGCCAGTGGATCAGTGATTAATCATAAGAAAACCAGTTTTTTTGCTTCTAATAATCATATTCCTTCTTGTGTTGAGATGGCAGGATGCGACATCATCAAGAAAGGGATGATTTTCAGGTTGTTGGGTATTCCCATGGGCTTTGGCATCACTAATGAACAAAGATGGAATTGGATGCTTGATAAATTTAGAGCTAAAATTTATAAGTGGCGTGATGTGCAGCACAGTATTTCTCATAGATCTTTTGTGTTGAAGCATTATATCCTCCCCTCCCTGACCTACTATCTGTCCTGCTGGCAGCCTAATAAAAAGCAGTTAGGCCAGGCCATCTCTTTGGCTAGAAGATGTTTGTGGGGTGGTTCTAAAATCCCCAAAGTTGCCTGGAATATTTGTTGTATGAAAAAATCTGAAGGGGGTCTTGGTCTCATTTGTCCTACTAGGATGTCAATTCAAATGGCTGCCAAATGGATTTTTAGATCCCTCTCCTCAAATGATTTTTGGGCTTGTTTGATTAAAAGAAATATTAACAGGTTCAATGTGAAGCATAATAAAAGCTGGATTAACTGCTCTCTGTGGGATGTGATTACTTCTCCTGTTGATTTTGTGCCAAAAGGCAGCCAGCTTATATGCAATTTTTGGAAAGCCTGGATGATTGTTAAGTCTAAGTATAATCTTCCTATATGGTTTGCTCATAATTCTTCCTTTTTAGTGCAGGACTCCCTTTGGTTTGGTTGGTCTAACTCTGGTTCCCTTTTGGCCCTCCCTATCAGATGGAATAAATGTAGAAAGAAGGGCTATGGACACTGGAAGGATTTGTTGAGAGCAGGTGAAGTGACTGATGATTATGCTATTCTTAATACTCAAGGTCTTTCTTCTCAATGTAAACAGATTCTTTTGAGCAAGAAGGAGTTCCTGAAGGTGAAGAGTCCAACATGTGGAGGAAGCAGATTTCCCTTCAGGATGTTGCCTGGGATATGTTAAATTCCTTCAAAAGGAGTGGCAGAAGTATAAAAGAGATCACTGGAAAGCTGAACAAGAAGTGGGGAATGCAGTGGTCCCACCTGCAGTGGAAATATAGGTTCCAGTGCTCCTGGGCCTTCCCTCTCTCTAACAAGCAGTCTTGTCAGAACTGGCTCATTCTCCACCAAGGCATTTGGACTGGCAGTCATGCTAGGAAGTATAAGATTGATGCTGGACTTTGCAAACTCTGTGGTAAAGAAGAGGATTTGGAACACCTTTACATCAAGTGTAAATTTGCTTTCAGATTCTGGATTTGTATCTGGTCTTTCTGCCAAATTCAGGGTCTCCAAACTCCAAGTTGCAAAGATATTCTGATAGGCGAATCTAAAGGCATGGACATACTCCTGTGGCAGATCATCAGGAATCACATTATGTGGCATATTTGGAAGAATAGAAATAGTGCCATCTTTAATAAAAAGGGAAAGGATCACTTTTTCTCCTGTATGCTCGGCATGAGGAAAATTCTCAGCCTCTGTAATTCCTATTGTAATGACGACCAATCGGATATTAAGAGCCCCTTTGTAATTTTAAAAAATAACCACTTCAATGTGTGGAAAGCTAAGCTCCTTCGAATGTATTCTAAGCCTAGAGGAGACATGATCACTTTTCTTGGTGATTATGTAGATTCCATACTAGTGTGAGACATCCTGTTGGATGTTGTAGGCTCTTTTATGGGTCTACCTTGAGTTGTATCTTTTGACTAGCATCAATTTTATACTTCCTGTTTATTTCAAAAAAAAAAAAAGAAAAGATAAGCTTCGAAAAAAGACCAAGATCCTCAAAGTCAAGCCGTCGAGCACAAAGTTACAGCTCCCGGAATGTGTAGGTGTGTATATATATATATATATATATATATATAGGTTTAGGAATTCAAACGAAGGACCCATTAGAATACATTATTTGACGGATACATCTTTATTCCGAGAGGCTCAATAGATGGCGGACTCGAAACACTTGGCCTTTCCAGGTAGCCGACAAACATCTCCACAAAAGTGTACCACAAGTCTCTGTTTGAAGCAATGCCTAATGCAAATGCTTCCATTAGAAAATGAAACAAATGAATGCCCTCATTCATTCATTGGAGCTCCAAACATAACACAAGACATTTCCTCTCCCTCTATTTTATCTTAAAGTCGCACGTCACGATCTAGTTTTCATCCTTCATATGACGTCATATTTAATATTTGGCTCCGCTCTTCAGCTGTCCATTGAGAGGGGGAGGATGAGACTCGAAAGGCGGACAATGAGTATGAAGGGTACGGACCTCTTATCTTGATGTCTTTCAAAAGGAAAAGGAAGAAGAAGTACGGCTAAAGCCCAATCATATTACGACAAGCGGGAAAATAGAGGTGCCCACCGTCCACGTCTCAAGTCAACAGTTTTTTTTTTTTGGGGTGTGCGCCTGGTAAATCCATGAACAGAAGTGAAAATTTGAAGGAAACCACGAACGGAACAGGGGAGTAGAGAAACGAGCAGCCCTGCGATTTTGAAGGTCTTTGATCTTCAAGAAACTGGAACTTTAGAGAAAGGAAAAAGGAAAGTTAAGGTCGCCCTTCAAATTGAGTCTGGTGGCTCATGGGGAGAGTTCAGGGGTCGGGACTCGGTGCACTGGTGCAGCTTGCAGGGGTCGGAACTACATGGTAGTCGTCAGCGACATGGAGTGTGTAGGAATAGTAGATTTAACTTCCGCCATAACGAGTTACAACTTACGAGTTATGAAAGCGTCCAAGGAGGACGATGACTAGGTGAACGATAGAGCTGCATGTTGCTATAACAGTAGGGTAGGTAGACAGTAGTCGGGCGCACTGTTCAGTGACCCACTTTCGGTTCCTGAGTGTTTAAGTGGCGCCCGCAGCCCCGCTTCCTTCCGTCTCGCGTCTGTGCACGCACGGGGACCCCCATCCATCCACTTTGCATTTTAGAATGACGGATGTTTTGACTCGTGAGTCCTGACCAGTCCATGTGCATGCATGTGTTCACAAGTGGGAGGTATTCTGCTCGTCGCAACGTGCGGATGTAGAAGACCTTGGCTTGTGGTGAAGTCTTAACGCCATGTGTATGTGTCTGCCTAATTACGCCTCCGTGACATGCGTTTTTGCTGATGGCTTAATGCGTATATGTATGCTCTCTACGTCCACGCATGATGCGGTACATGCGAGCTTGTGTTCACGGAAGGAGGCATGTGTGAGTGACTGAGAGGCGTATTATGAAGGGAGCATTATTTGTGGTTGATTGGGGGGTGCCTAAAGTTCCATTGTCGAGATTGCTAAGAGCTTTGAGGATCCCCATCTCTTTCCTCACATCCTTTTCACACGTTCATGATGTAACGACGGCCCTTTCAATATTTCCATTCGCCACACCAAGCTTGGAAGTCTAGATTATCAAACATTTCCTCCCAGTGATTTCCTTTGTCAAGGAGAAAAGGCGAGGAGATCTCAATTTTCTCTTTGTTTAGTGAAATCATTACTCCTTCGGTGAGCACTGAACAGAACTCCTCGTTCGACATCCAGTAACTAGTGAATTGAGCCAATTTGTTGATAGTCTACTAGAGGGAGGAAGCTGCAAGCGAGGGTTTCAATGTGCGACTCCTTAGGAGCGGAGGCACCGAATGTCCAACAAGAGCAGCACTTTACGACAGGGACCATTTGTTGTTGCTCAGGTGAGAGCATGCAACATCGATTCCTGAAATCCTCGCACACTTTTTTGTCTTCGTCGCGATAAAAGGGAATTACATTTTCACCCTAGTCAGCTGTTACCCATAGTTAATCATCTCACAATCTGCATGCGTCGTGGACCATTCAGCCTTCAAGGTTGGATTTAGGACAGCTAAATGAGGCAAGTGCAGAGAGTACGAAGATGATAAGAGCTGTAAAAGATCAGCTAGATGAGCTGGAGAGCAAGTCATTTAGCAGCGACAATCAAGATGGTGGTTCTGCTGATGAGCAAGACGGACAGAGAAGGGGTAAGAAACGGTATCATCGGCATACACAGTATCAAATCCAAGAAATGGAGAGGTCAGCACTCTTGAACTCTTCTAATCTTGTTGGGTGTTGGGGTTCTGCACACATTTTAGCGAGATGGCTTGATCATAAGGATAGTCTTCATATATGTTATGTTCAAAGTATCCCATTGTAGACTTCTGTTTGGACAAAATTATCAAATATTCTTGGGCCGATTTTGAATTTAAATACAGGATCTGAAATATTTTATCGAGTGAATTCGTATCACGTAATGGATTATGCTCCTTCTTTCACCGTCTTTTCTAGGATTAGTGTGGTTTCTTGAATGTCACTCGGTACTTGAGTGGGTTCATGTTTATGAGATGAGCACTAAACATGCCTGTTACTGCCATCGTTTTACCAATGTTTTATGAGTGCTTTGACCTGTTATTTCATTCTTGGACAAATCTAAGACATCTGTATTTTTTTTGTACGGCTTCAAAACCGAATCCTTCAGTGAGGTTCCCATAAAGGGGCACTGAACTTTTGCTTTTTGTTCTTTGCATGGCAGATTGTTTAAGGAGTGTCCCCATCCGGATGAAAAAGCTAGACTTGAGCTCAGCAAAGAGCTTAATCTTGATCCGAGGCAGGTTAAATTCTGGTTTCAAAACAAACGCACACAGATGAAGGTCCAGTAAACTTCTGCTATATTTTTGCTCTTTCATTTATATCCGATCAACCATGGCCTTGGAAGTCAACTCGATGTTGGGAATAGACGTCTGCAAAGCCTTGTTTCAAAAAGTTGTTTCTTTGGGTATAATTACAAGAAAAATCATATAGAGGGTTACATTGGGGGTACATTTTTTCTCTTCTGGACATTTTTAATCTGTAGGAATTTGCAAAAGGGAGAAAAGAGATCTAATATTTGCCTTATCATTCATTTCTACGAATGAGTGGGCGCAAAGACTTTATATTCACATTAAGTTATGAATGAATCAAAAGACATCATGGTACATGCAGGAAAAAATTAATATGACATTCAAGAGCAGAGAGGCTGTCTAGTTACATGTAGCTATGAATGAATCAGAAGACATCATGGTACATGTAGAAAAAAAAATATGACACCCAAGTGAGTGTAAGGGCCCAAACATGGCAGCTTGATAATCCATCACCGAAAGCATGATGGAATTCTTTGAGTGAGATAGTACATTCCCATTTCAAGGGGTATCAAGTATTGAGTCACTTGATGATGATCACACTTAAAAATGGCCATTTGAGCGTTTTGTAAGTGGGATAAAACATCCCTACTCATGAAATTGAGTGTCTCACATAAAGATGTCACTCCTAGACATCCATAATCCATTGGAGCACTTTATGAATGTGAATCATATTGTAAAACTCATTTTTGATCATTTGAAAAGAGACATGGTGAGTGTTTGGAAGCTACATCATTTCTCTCTAGAAGGTCATCTTGCTTACATTCTTATCAATGCTAATATGAAATTGAACAGGAAAGCGATTGTAATACAAAACTTTTAGAAAGGAAGGATTTTGAATGTGATATTTCTCTTTAATATGTTTGACTAATATGAAATTGAACAGGAAAGCGATTGTAATACAAAACTTTTAGAAAGGAAGGATTTTGAATGTGATATTTCTCTTTTTAGTTCATTAGCGATTGACCTTGGCCTGATTCAATGACAATATCACTGCTTGGTCAAAATCATTATCATTTGAAATGGCAAAAGAAGTCAAAGCTCGTAGACACCGAGATATATTCTCTCTATTATTCATAGAGGGAAAAATAATAGGTTAGGTCCAGTCAAGAAAGGAAATGATCTTATACATTTTTTTTTCATCAAGACTTGAACCCTATCCTTATCTTTTACAGTTAAGCAAGGAATGATGTGGAAATAAGACATCTTTTTCGGAAAGTTCTAGCTTTAGAGATCTTTTTGAATGCCCTTGTTTTTCCTTTCTCATCTTGCAAATAAATTGGCTTGGCAAGCAACCTTCACATATCTAGTAGAAGAAAACTTGATCTTCGTATTATGACATTGCATTTGAACTTATCTTAGATTTTGGCTATTATTAAATTCTCTTTTGGGTCAATATTTTTTATCTTTGACATACTTAAGACTAAATTCTTTCTTTTTCCTATTTTATATTTGTATGTAAAGAGAGAAGCCTTTGCTCCCTCTTTGTGGAAAGAGAGAAGATTGCACTTCTTTAACCACATTCTTTAAGAAGGATACTCTTTCTTTAATCACATAGAAAGTACAATGAAATTAACTTTTGTCAACCAAGAGATTGGATATTCAATATCTTTCCATGCATGGCATAATTTTATGCACATCTAGGAGTATAAAGGAACCATTGTTCTTCATTGCTTAGTGTGTATCCTCTCACGAGTACTTAGTTATTTTTCTTTACTCTTCTACTTGGTCACTCTAAAGCTAGTTTAAGTTAAATCAAGTTTTTGTATATACAATGATAAATTTGGGGTAAGGAGGTAAAAACCATGGTCAAGTGATTTTATGGTCAAACTTTTCACTTTCGGATTGTCAACTTTTGTTTGAAATAAAATTTGATTCTGTAAGATGAATTGAATTCTACTCATGCAACTTTTGCTTTGCTCATCTTTGTTATACCTCTTTTGACTTTTTCTTGTGTTTATGTTTTCATGTGGATTGATGAGATGTTGTTGGCAAGTAAAGAAGATGAAGAGCAAAGAAGGGTACCACCATTTTTTTGCTTATGGAATGCATATAACATAATCTGGATATGAAGTCAAGCAATAACAAATATCAAAGGAAGGAGTGCAAGGCATTAGAGGCCTCACACACGTCAAATATTTCTATTTTTGAAGACCTTCAAGACATTCACTATAAATAGGAACTTCATTTGATGTAACTGGCTCCACTTTTGTAAAGGTCAAAGTGTCCTTGAGCCTATGGAGCATTAGCCTAGCCTCCGATATTATTTTTGGATTTTTTTAGAGCTTGAATTGGGCTTCAAATGAGTCATTAGGACTACTTCTAAGTTTGCAGGACATTTGATTGTGAACAATATCAATCTTTTTAGTATAAAAGATAAAAACCTAAGTTGTAATGAGTTTTCTTGAGGCATTTTGAATGAAATCTCGTGCATCTTGCTTTTTGAGCACTTTTCTCTCGCCTCCTTCATTTGAAGCCTCCATGACAATAGGAGTTTGTTTGCATGCATTGTGCTCGTTGCTCTCTAGTTTGCATGTGTTTGTGGTGCTTCTTCATCTCTTGTGCATTCTGTGGGCTTCTAGCTTCTGCGGTATGCATCTTCATACACTTGATTGGGTCTTGTACTTTGATTGACGATTTAAGTGTGATCTACACCTCTTGATGCTGGTGAACCATTGCTTGGCATCGTATTTATAATTCTACAACAAATTTTTGGCACTATTGTGAGGGACCGAGCTTCAAATTGAAGTCTTCTACAAACGGTTGAGGTTATGAAGAGGTCGATAAGTGCTTTGGTAACTAGATCTATTTGAGTTTTATGATTTTTTTCATCATCGTCTTCATCTTTGCAACTTTTCATTGAGTAGTACAAAAGCATAGAAGTAGCTCTAGAGCATTCTCAGTAGTTTTAGAGTGGGTTTGGAGCTCTTGTAGGTCTCGGTAGTGCATTGTAGCATTGTGCAATAGTTTATTTCCATGGAAAGCTCAAAGAAGAAAAACACTTCATGAATAATCCTATTGCATATTCACAAGTGTGCCATTCGTGGCTTTGAGTAAAAATGAAAAGAAGAAAGTGTGAGCATTTGGGGAGAGAGAAAAGTAGTTTGCATACAAGTTTTTGAGTGATACAACGAGTGGAGCATCGGTCCTCTATTCTAATGAGGTAAACATCACTTTCGGACTTGTTGCATTCAAGCATTTGTTTGGATATATGTGTATATAGTAGTGGATAAGGGGGGAATTGCATTTTGTAAGAGTGCCATGATGCTAGATTTTTATGGGAAATGAATTTTATATCATGGCAAAAGACAATTTCCTCAAGCAAAGCCATTGTCTTATGCAAATATAAGTCTTTGGTAGGAACTTGTGTAGTGTTGTAACCAGAGGTTTAAATAGTTGTAAAGAAGTATCCTCCTTGTCCAAGTGTGGGAAAAGTGTAAGTTGCCAAAGAGAGATTGCCATATAGAGCCATCACAAAATGCAATTAAGAGTTCTTGTGGGATATAAGCAAAGTCAAGGTGCTAGAAACTTGAAGGAAGATTGGGAAAGAACCACAAGTGCAAAAGAATGGAAATATTGACTTGAGAAAAGAATGATTTCCCAACAGAGAAATCGCATTTTGCATCTGCATGCCATTTAGACCATCCGTTATGTTGAGTACATGACAAAGGAAATAAATCCTTAAGCTCAGAAGTGAAGAAAAGTTGGAGTGCAAAAAGCAGTCCCCAAGCAAGAGCAATAGTGAGATGTTCTAGTAAGGTTTTTAGGGCATGTTGCTCAAGTGAAGGTCTAAGAAGTTTAAGAGAGGCACAAGCAAGAAAGTCCAAGTTAAAGATTGGGAAAAGACCAAGTTCCAAAAGAGTGATTCTATATTAGAGCCATCGTCAACCACAATTGTGTGTGTCTTTGGCTGGCTTGCCAAGGTTGAGGTTCCAAAAGCTCAAGTTAAAGACAAGATGGATTCCCTAAAGTTAAAAGTATGGAAAAGGATTGAGTGGCAAAAAGTGATTACCCATCGGAGCAACTTTGAATTGCTATTGGATGGATTCTAAGCCATTCGACTAAGGTTGAGGAGATAGAAGCATAAATAGAGTACAAAGGGGCATTTCATAAGTTCAACAATAGAAAGATCGTAAGTTGGAAAAAAACAATTTCCTTGGTCAAGGTTTTCATAAATTGCGCTTTGCAAATTTGCTTAAGTCTTTAGTTCATATTGGAGAGTTGAGTTGTTCTTGAGTTGATTGGGAAATAATGGCAAGATAAGATGAGGTGAAAAGAACACATACTGTAAGTGTGCAAAAAAAACAACCGACTTCCTTGCAAAGGCATCGCTTTTTGCTACATTCAATCACATTGAGAGAATTTTGGAGCATTAGGCTTGCCAAAATAGTGGGAGAAGTTTCATTAGTGCAAGGATAGCAAAGGAGGTTCTCAAAGAATACCAGTTGCGAGGATTGCAAAACACTAAGGCCCATCTAGAATGAACTCGAATATTGAGGAGTTTGGTACCTAAACCCAAGGAATTAAGACAACTTTGGAACATGGCCATAACAGAGGACTCAAATGCAACAAGGCCCTTGCTATAAGTGCAGTGATGACCATTTCATCTCTGATTGCCCTCTTGCGAAAACACAAGCTCCTCCACCAAGGGCTAATTTTGGATTCTGTGAGGGCTTTGGCATAGATCATGTACTCAAAGGTCGCCTTAAGAACACCAATACTATGAAGGTAACCGCCTTGAATGTGGTCTCACATATCCCTTCAAGTAGTGACACTTACAATGCCAAACTTGTTCAAGTGGTTAAAAGAGCACAAGGAAGAGGTAAGCTAGAGAAGGAGTCGTCATCTCTAAGTGAGGATCTAAGAGAGTTGTGACTCATCTTGCCAAGACTTAGATCAAAACCCCATTAAGAAGAATAGCAAAACCAATGTCAAAGAACACCTTCTCACATGACCAATGGAAAACACGATTCATGACTCAAAAAAGAAGAATAAAAATACATGGAAAGCTAATCGGGAGAAATAAATCAACAATCTCAATAAGGTCTCTTAGCAAGAAAGCTCCCTATCTCACTCGAATGCTCAACTCCATGACAAGGAGTTTGAAGGGAGACTAAGATCACATGGGGGCAAGAAAGCAAGTCTACATCAAGATAGACATGTCGCAGGCTCGATATTGGAAACCCCAATGCCTCAAGACTTAGACATGGTGCGTAAAGCATATCAAGGTAGGATAACAATTTGGCCTACACTAGAGAACCACGAAAAGTGCTATCCAAGAGCTTAACGAGAGAAAGAAAGACTAGACATGTGCAAGCAAATGATTGAAGTTGCTCAATATTTGTTAGAGAAGGTCCCCACACTATCCCTAACACACGAATGCTTGAACCAATGTTCAAGGAGATAAAAACTTCTTTCAATCATCAAGATTTTTTGAGGTGCAAGGAGAAGAACAAGCGCCAATCAGAATATAAGTTATAACTATGTATGAGAGACTTGCAATAAGAGGACCTTAGGCACTCATCGAAGATTTAGTTATTGAGGACTTGAGTCCTCCTAAGGAGCCCCCTTCTCAAGCATCCTTATTGAGTTGATAAGGAAAGATTTGGGAGTGGTGAGACCTCTCAAGGGAGTGGCATTGGTAGTTCTTCCTTATTTTGGAAGATCTTATTTGAATGATGGGTAGGATTGAAGTACACAATAATGCTATAGAGCCAGAGTTACAAAGTCCTGTGAACAACGAGCTACACAAAGACTCGAAGAGCCGTGATAGAGATTCAATCATCTCAGACATAGATGACTCTTAGCAAGAACAACTTCCGGTTGAGTTGCAAGAAGATAGATAGAACAAGCTGAATGATGTGGATCTGCCCTTTGAAGAATTTGAGATCCATCCAAAGAAATTGCTTGTAGTTTTTAATGTTCAAATCATTGACAATGTAAGTGAGGGAGTATTTCATTGCGATGACAACAAAATACACCTCCTAATACACTTTCTAGATACTTGAGGGATTTTGAAAACACTTCAGAGTCCGGAAAGACTACACTATTGAGATTCAAGAAGCATAAGTTTGATGGTTCATAAGGGACCCTCAACGAGCTTAGAAAAGCTAAAGTGAAGTATAGCTTGACCATGAGGAGCTAGTCAAACTCAAACATCACTATTGGGAGGACATTGCCAAGCAAGCAAGTGTAGACTCAAAGACCATCAAACTAGAGACACATTAAGTAGAGCTCATTGGACAAAGTTGGAGAGTATAGTGATGAAGGGAATACATGTATCTTGATCGCTTCCAATGACTACACCACCAAAGCAATCATAGACTTCGATGCGGGTGTAGCCTTAGCCATGAAGATGTCGTGGAGCACTTAAGCCTACTAGGATGAAACTATATCTAGCATGTGGTCATATGGATGAACCCTTAGGGCTCTAGGAGGAGTCATTCTTAAAACTTGAGTAGATTTTGAGCATACACTTGCCACATGTGATTTTGGAAATGCTAGAAACTATGAATTTTTGCCAGGTAGACCTGAAAGTTGTCCAGGATTGGGGTAACAATGCAGTGTATCTACAACATCAAGACACAACTATCGGCATTGATTTGATTTCCAACTCTTAAAGCAATATGCCACCACTTCAATAGAATGCAATTCATCTCTATATGATAATGAGGATGAGGATTCAACTAGCATTTCGGAGATAGGGGAAGAAGACTTGATGAACTAGGATACACTCCTATAGATGAATAGAGTGTCATAAAGAGAAGAGAAGAGAAGGAGAAGAGATGAGACTTTAGATAAGAGTGAATGCAAACTACAAACTTGTGAAAGATATGCTTAAGCGATTTCTTGATGAAGATTTCGAACCCTATGTCATGGACACAAAAGAAACCATCATGGACTTCAAATTCCTTGTGACTCTTTATATCTCAGGATTGGCTCACAATTTGAAGAAACTAATGCTCCCACTTTGTCTGGAACGTGCCAAAATCCTAAGATCAATTGTCTACTTGCTTGATTTTGACATCTTGAGGTCTTGTTTCGGATTGTTGATATCATCAATTCGTAACCGCCCTTGAACACCTATATAAGGAGGGATTGGCCACATACATTCTTAGTCTTGCTAATACCAATCTTGGGAGCTCAAGGAGTCATGATCTCCAAATAAGTACTTTCCAAGTTCTAGTTCTAGTTCTAGTCTTGTTCCTTGTTCTAGTCTTGTCTCGTCTAGTATCTTGGACATCCTGTCTTGTCCTCTTGTAATCTCATCATACGAGATCTCGTCAATTTCTTTCTTCTACCTAGTCCATCTCCCTCAAGGAAGTTCTTGTAACCCAGATATATTATTTCATACATGTGATCCCCTGTATCTTGTCTAGCCCCGTAACCCGTTATCCATACCGATCAGTTCTGGGTTGCGGGACCTCTTGTATAAGTTGCATATTCTTGTATTATTTTCCCCATAGTTGTTCCTTGTACGTGTACGAGTACATCTCCGCGTACCTCTCGTATCATACAAATACAATATCGTACGCACTCGTACGAAGGTTAAAAAAAAACATTACTTGGACTTCGGCACCTAAATTGCCTCATTTGCTTAATGTTTACTCTCGGGTTTTCTCTCATGCGCTGTCCTGTGTGCTTTTGAACATTTTCAAGCATCAAATATGCCGAACTTTTCACAATCACCAACAGGGCAAACTTCTACATATCAAAGGCAAAGTGGATTAGGAGATGCTCCTCGGCATACGAGGACATCTCTCACATGGCTCAAGGAGAAGCAAAACATTGCCGAATGGAGATCACTAAGTTGGTAATTCTAGAAAATTTGTCTTTTAATCCTTTGAATTCAAAGCAATGGAAGGCTACCATGAAGGCAATCTCGGAGGTGGGCTCATGTCAAGGATGGATGGGGCCTTATGCGGATTTAAGCAAAAGAAGAATTCATGAAGAGAAGAAGAAAATTGACCTCTCTCTTCTTCCAATGAGAGAGAAATGGTCTAGATATGGATGGACCATCCTCTCTAATGGAGGGAGAGATAGAAAGAATAAGAGCATGATTAACATTCTTGTTCCATGCCCCTTTGGTACATCCTTTGTATGTGTGATATAGGTGGGAAAAAAGGGAAAGAAGACCAGTTTTATATATTGGCATATCAAGAAAGCAATAGAGGAGGTAATGTATTTATTCACTTTAATTCTACAATCTATTTTATTTGTAATTTTTGGAATTGAATTTTGGGCATTTTCCATTAATGATAATATATTGGAAATTTTACGTTTATATGCATAAGTGGGAGCTGCAAATGTAGTATAAGTTGTAATCTACAATGCAAGCAATTGTCGGCCTATGGGGAAGCTTTTAGAGGAAGAGTATAAGCGTATTGTGTGGAATCCTTATGCTACACATTGCCTTGATCTATTGATGGAGGATATAGATAATTCTATTTTTTGTGTAAAGTTTTTATCATGAATGATGAATCATGCATGAGTATCTAGTATTCACACACATGCACGTGCATGTGCCATGCGCCATGTGCATGTGCATTTATATGACACGTGCATTGTGCATGTGCATGTGCATGTGCATGTGCCATGTGCATGTGCATGTGCATGTGCCATGTGCCATGTGCCATGTGCCATGTGCATGTGCATGTGCATGTGCATGTGCCATGTGCATGTGCATGTGCATGTGCCATGTGCATGTGCCATGTGCATGTACATGACATATGTGCATTGTGTAGACACGTGCATTGTGCAGACATGTGCGCGTGCATGTGCATCCTACATGTAGCATGACACATGTGCATGTATGATGTGCAATGTGCATGAAATTTGAAATTTTATTATGATATGTTTCAGGAATCATGATTATGATGTGTGTGTCCATATTTGCAGGCATAGTTGTTATTGGCGGGATTCTGACTACTGACTTCTGATGAGAATCCGACTTATGACGAGTTAGGAAAAACGTTTCTGACGTTTATTGATGTGGCCTTTTTTTTTCCAAAAAATAATGAAATACATATGGTACAAGTAATATATGTGGTATGTTGCATCCAATATCTAGGAGATTATTCAAACACATCCAATGGGTATGAAACACAATTCCATACAACTTTGACCAAAACAATCTACATTTTGCAAGATCACCATTTGTTTTTGAGTATTTCTACCTATTTTAGGCCCCTCACAAATCACAATCTGCTTTACTAAATTTTCAAGAGATCACTATTGTAAACCTTCACTTTCAAGTGTACAAACTAAAGACATTATATCTCCACTCAAGGCTTTGATTTGTCATTTAGTTCTTATTCAAAAATGATAATCAACAAATCTCCATTGCAGCCCATAAATCAGGAAGTCAAAACTTCTGCTGTAAACCTCTTTGAAGGCAGAAAGAGGCCATGCTTTTTGATTGTTGTCATTCCTCTATATGAGATTTCATGTTCAAGCTCTTTCAAAGAATTGTTCTATGTTCTTGGTTAAAGAAGTGAGGTTTCATGCTAAGCATGCTCTTTTGGTTTAAAAGAACTGTTACAGTTTAAAGAACTGTGATTTCAAGTTCAACATGACAACTATTCTCTCTTTAGTTTAACGAACTGTATCGTTTAATTGAGATTGTTCAGTCTGCTCCTTTACAGTTTAACTGAGATTTTATGTTAGTTTGCTCTTGTAAGAATTGCCCTCATTGCCTTGTTTGAAATGTTCAGGTTCATCTTTTAAAGCATTGGTCATTTCCTAAGTATAATGAATCAACCAAGAAGTGAAACATTCTCCTATAAACCTCTTTGAGGGTAGAAAGAGGTCATATTTTCTCACTTCATTGTCCTATCTCAGACTTCATGTTCAGGTTTCTCTTTTCAGGACTGTTGTCAGTTGTCTATAGTATAACCGGATATTGCTGAATGTTACCTATCAAAAGTTGGTCAAGTCAGGAATATGTTTCTGACACGAAGTCAGAAAAAAGTCAGGTACGGGTCAGCAAAAAGGTTACTGACACGTCATAATCCAATTATGTTTGCAGGTAAGATTTCATGGGTAAAGGCTTGCACACAAAAAGCCTCCATGTTTAGAGAGCATAGTAGGCTTGAAATCAAAACGTCCGCTGCCACTCGCTTTGCATATATGTGGATTGTGCTCTCACTCCTACTCGAGATCAAAATCACTCTTAGACGGACAATGGTCTCTCCCCTATGGAATGATTGGGATGAGTGCTCATTGGAGGAATCCAAGAGCATGTAGAGGCTATGCTTGGACGAGGAGTTTTGGTAGAGTGTGAAGGATGTCTTAAATGTCAGGACACCAATTTATAAAGACTTGTGCATGAAAGATTGTGAGGGTGCCACCTTGGGCATGCTTATACGCATAGTACAAAGAGAGTTTCAAAAATGAGTTTTAAATTTAAATACAGGTTTTAAAATGTTTAGTGCGTAGGGTACTAAAAAACTAGAAGTAAAAAATGAGTATTATATTTGTTGCAACGTCTTAATTTGTTTTTTTAAATAATCCATGAATAATGCATATCTAGTGCCAAAAACACATAAAATGCTTAATCTACTACCTTATAGAAGACAATACACATCGTGGCCCATGGGCGTCGACCTGCCGCACCTTATATCCATATACCATTCAATTCACGCACCTTATGCGCACCAAATCGAACACACCTAACGTGTGTGACTTCAATGGATCTACCAAGGTCCGATAAGTATGATACCATTCTTATTGTAATGGATTTAAAAAGATCACGCACTTCATTCCAACTATCGAGGCAATCATAGATGCAGTGATACTCACCTTATGCTCACCAAATTGAATAAACCTAATGCACATAACTTCTATGGATCTACCAAGGTCCGATAACTATGATGCCATTCTTATTATAGTGGATGGATTTAGAAAGATGGCACACTTCATTCCAACTACCGAGGCAATCATAGATGCAACCAGTGCTAGAGGTTTTCTCATATACAACTTTAGGCTCCATGGATTGCCTCATGATATTATCAGTGATCGAGGTCCACAATTCATATCTAACTTTTGGAATAGTCTTTGCAAGTTCTTTGTTGTGGAAGTTAAACTCCCTACAATCCATCATCAACAAATTGATGGACAAACAGAACGGGTGAAGCAAATCTTAGAACAATATCTCCGTTATATCAATAACTATCATCAAAATGATTGGTTTGAGCTTTTACCCTTTGCACAATTTGCCTATAACAACAGTGTTCATACACCTACCAAGCATACTCCCTTCTTTGCAAATTATGGACAACACTAAGGATGGATGTATAACTCTCAAATCATATCAAGAACCCAACTGCTAGAGATAAGGCCTAGTACCTCATGGTTATTCATCAAGAACTCAGCAAGAGATCCATAGAGCTCAAGAATATTATAAGTACTATGTAGATCAACATCATGTTCAAAATCCATTCTATCACATTAGGGATAAAGTGTGGCTACTCAGAAATAATTTACAGACTTCAAGGCCCTATGCAAACCTAGACCATTAGAGATTTGGCTCTTTCACCATCGTGGCCGAGATTAATTGAGTCACTGTAAAGCTCTGGTTATCGACTGGATTACATGTATCCATGTTGGAACCATATCAGATTTCCCCATTGAAGAATTTGAAGTTTAGCATGTCTTAGATTCAATAATATCCCGAGGAAGATTGGAGTACTTTGTTCATTGGAAAGGATATGACATCAGTGATCGTAGTTGGGAACTTGCAAAGAACCTTCAGAGAGCACCAATCAAGGTTTGATAATTCCATTAGAAGAACCAATGAAGGAGAGAACAGAGAACATGATGTTAAAAAATAAAGAAACAAGGTCGTATATATTTTGCAAAAAGAATTTTCTTTAAATAGAAGGAAATACAGAAATGAAAAATGGAAGCATTTACTTCGGCAAGTAGTGGAGGCCGAAAGAGAATCAATCAAAAGAGAATCAAATCCAAAAACTGAACCGGAAGAGAAGAGTGACTGCCCAAAGTAGTGGAGGAGTTATAGAGAAGAGCTCTCAAACCCATCATGAGAGCTCCTGGTCATTTCGCTACAAAAGAGGCACGGGAGGACACTCAAGAACAGAGGAAGAAGGCGCTGAAGTCCCCTTGTAGGTAGTTCATTTGGTTTCAGTCATTTCGTTTTCTACAATCTCATAGACTATGTCTAGCCGCATTCCAATTTCTGGGTAGCCTGATTGCGAGAGTCATATCTCTCAATGTATGTATCCATTTTTAGAGTTTAAATATTCGGAAAGCTTATCTCGTGTATTTCCTCTATCTAAAATAGTTTTATGAGGTTCACCATGCTCTGTGAGTTATTCAGTTTTTAGTGAAGTCCATTTTTCAATCTAACTGAGTGGACATGCATATTGTTTTGAGGCAAAGAGTTTCCAAAGCAAAACTACTCCAAATTGAGTGTTTGATAGCTCATTTGAAAGCTATTAGTGTCTAGTTTTAGTGACCAAAGTTTCAAGTTCATTGTACCAGTTTTCATTCTAAGGTTAAGCTGTAGGTAAAAGTCTTGATCCTGAGAAGATCTTCTATACTTTCCGCTGCGCATAGGAGAAGAATTCTCAAACAGTTAGTATCAGAGCATTGGAGCTTGAAGAGACAAAGCATTGGAACCGAAGTAAAACATAGGAGAAGCTACAAATCAAGGGGGAGCTTCGTAAAGTCAAGAGAGAGCGCCACAACATATTGAGGTAAACTTCAAACTTGGAGGTTTTCAATGGCTGATTTAGGACAGAAAGTTGAGAAGTTAGATAAAGATAATTTTCAATCTTTGAGGTATAGAATGACAAATTACCTTAAAGGTAAAGGCTTATGGAGACTAGTTATTGGAGATGATCCACAACCAGTGGACCTTCAAGATCCCAACATCACTCGAGCACAAAGGAGACAATTTGTTGATTGGGAAGAGAGGAATCGAAGGGTGATGTTCCTCATTTCATAAGTTATTTCTAACACTATGATTGTTCATGTGCAAAGCATAGAGACAACCAAAGAAGTTTGGGAAGCATTGGAGAAGGTGTACGCTACCTTAACAAGGTCTCGGAAGATGCAACTCAAGAACGAGCTTAACAACATGAAGAAAAGCTCAAATGAAAGCATTAAGGAGTATATGTTGAAGATTAAGGAGCTTTGAGATCAGCTAGCATCAGTTGGATGCAAGATAGAAGAGGAAGATATCGTCCAAACAACCCTCAATGGCTTGACGAGTGAAGAGAAGTGGAAGCCCCTCATCACAAACATTCTTTATAGAGACCCTCTACCAACATTCGACAAGATTATACCAAATCTTGTGGCTGAAGAGGTTCCTCAACAAGGAGAAGGCAACAAAGGTAAGGACAGCCATAGCCAAATGTTATATGCAAGTCGAGGTAGAGGAAGGAACTCAAGAGGAGGCTCGTGAGGAAGAGGAAGAAGCTACAACAATACAAATCCAAGCCAACACAACTCGGAGGACAACAAGGAAAACTCGAATGAAAACACACATGGAAGAGGTCGAGGAAGAAATAGAGGAAGAGGTCGAGGCTCATACAATCCTCATAAAGGTATAACATGTTATCATTGTGGTGAAGTAGGACATTATGCGAATGATTGTTGGCAAAAGAATGGAAGGCTGAATGGAGGCAACCAAAGGAGCCAAAATAACTATGCGAGTACATCAAGTGAAGGAGACAAGCAAACCATGCTTGCCATGAAGCATGAGTACAGCAGTCAGAGAAGTGATGAATAAAAATGGTTTATAGATTCAGGTTGCAGAAACCATACGACATGCCAAATCTACAAGCTCCAAGTGGAAAAGGATGTGTGGAGACTGGTGATGAAACTCAACACACAATTGAGCATATTGGAAAAATCAAGCTTGGAGACAAGAAGGTATTGACTGATGTTCGTCATGCTCCTACTATTGCAAAGAATTTGATTTCAGTAGGACAAATGGTAGAGAAAGGATATCATGTTATCTTCAATGAAAAAGGATGCTCCATAACAAAACCAAAAGAAGGATTCAAGATCATTGCTCAAGGGAGGAAAGAAGATAGGATATTCACTTTGGACATTCAACAACCACATGCAAAGGTGATGTATATTCAGTTTGGAAACAAGAGGATTGCTTAAATCGCTTTGTGGCACGAAAGGTTTGGGCATATCAACATTTCCAAGCTCAAGGACATGAGTAACCATGAAGTGGTAAGAGGTCTTCCAAGACTCAATGATGCTTGACTGCATGAGTTTTGTGAAGCATGTCAACTAGGAAAGCAAACTCGACAACCATTTGAGAAGAGAAACTATGTGGCAAGGAATGTCCTGGACTTAATACACACGGATGTATGGGGACCATCACAACAACCATCGATGGCTTTTATTGATGATCATTCAAGAAAAGTATGGATGTTCTTCATAAAACAAAAATCAGATTTGTTCTCTATGCTCAAGAGATTTAAAGAACACGTAGAGAAACAGGACGGTACATAAAGAGCTTGAGCTTTATGAAAATGAAATCAAACGACAATTTACATGTAGGTACACACCTCAACAAAATGGAATTGTTGAAAGGAAAAATAGACATATCACAAAAGTTGCAATATGCATGCGCAATGAGATGAAGGTTTTACTAAACTATTTGGCGGAAGCAGCTAGTACGGCTGTTTTTTGATGAACAAGTGAACAAGTAGCTAGTGCGGCTTTCAAGGACAATCACACATTGGAACTAGTTCCAAAGGCTGAAGGTATAAAGATTGTTCCAAATAAATGGGTCTTTAAAATAAAGAGAGATGTTGAAGGTTCTCTAGCTAAGCATAAAGCTAGACTAGTAGCAAAAGGATTCAATCATACTCACGACATCGACTATGAAGAGACTTTCAATCCGGTTGCAAAGATGGGAACAATTAGAACCTTGATTGCAGTGAGTGCAACAATAAGATGGCCATTGTACCAACTTGACATAAAAAAGACTTTTCTCAATGGTGAACTTCAAGAAGAGGTATACATGAGTCAACCGATTGGATTTGAAGATAAAAAGCATCCAGATTTTGTTTGTAGATTGAAGAAAGCTTTGTATGGGCTGATCTTGATGTGCAGTTAGAGACCATTCCAATCTATGGTGACAACATGTCAAGCATTCACTTGACAAATAATCCAATGTTTCATGCACGAAGTAATCACATAGAAGTGCATTATCATTATGTTCGAGAAAAAGTTTTGAGCAAGGACGTGGATATAAAGTTCATTAGAACTAATGACCAGGTTGTAGATATGTTTATAAAGTTATTATATGCTTCTAAGCTAAAGAGGTTCAATGATGAAATCAACTTGTAGGATATGGCTCAAGGTGCAAGCTCACATGTGAGCTTGAGGGGGAGTGTTAAAAAATAAAGCAAGGTAGTATATATTTGACAAAAAGGATTTTCTTCAAATAGAAGGAAATACAAAAATGAAAAATGGAAGCATTTACTTTAGCAAGTAGTGGAGGCCAAAAGAGAATCAATCAAAAGAGAATCAAATTCAAAAACTGAACCGGAAGAGAAAAGTGGCTACTCAAAGTAGTGGAGGAGTTATGGAGAAGAGCTCTCAAACTCATCATGAGAGCTCGTGGTCATTTGGCTACAAAAGAGGCAAGGGAGGACACTCAAGGACAGAGGAAGAAGGCACTGAAGCCCCCTTGTAGGTAGTTCATTTGGTTTCAGTCATTTCGTTTTCTACAGTCTCATAGACTATGTCCAGCCGCATACCAATTTTTGTGTAGCCTAATTGCGAGAGTCACATCTCTCAATGTATGTATCCATTTTTAGAGTTTAAATATTCATTGGAAAGCTTATCTCGTGTACTTCCTCTATCTAAAACAGTTTTGTGAGGTTCGCCATGCTCTGTGAATTGTTCAATTTTTAGTGAAGTCAAGTTTTCAGCCTAATTGAGTGGACATGCAGCTTGTTTTGAGGCATTGCCAAATCAAAACTACTCCAAATTGAGTCTTTCCTAGCTCTTCTGAAAGCTATTAGTGTCTAGTTTGAGTGACCAGAGTTTCAAGTTCATTGGCTTCTTCAATTGCTACCGGTTTTCATTCTAAGATTAAGCTTTAGGTAAAAGTCTTGATCTTGAGAAGGTCTTCTACACTTTCCGCTGTGCATAGGAGATGAATTCTCTAACACATGACTGCTTCTCGTGGGACTCGTCGCTTGAGGGGGAGGTAATGTTATGGACACAAAGGAATGACACAAAGGAAACCATCATGAACCTCAAATTTCATGTGACTTTCGATATCTCATGATTGGTTTAGTATTTGGAGAAACTAATGCTTCTATCATGTTTCAAATGTACCAAAACCCTAACATCGATTGCCTACTTGCTTGATTCTATCATCCTGAGGTCTTGTTTCGGATCGTTGACATTATCCATTACATCATCAACTTGTAACCAACCTTGAATACCTATATAAGGAGGGCTTGGCTATATACAGCCTCAGTCTTGCCAATACCAATCTTGGGAGCTCAAAGAGTCGTGATCTCAAAGTAAGTACTTTCTAAGTTCCAGTTCCCATTGTAGTCTTCTTTTTTGTTCTAGTCTTGTCTAGTTTAGTATCTTGGACATCCTGTCTTGTCCTCTTGTAATCTTGTAGTATGATATCCCATTCACTTCTTTCTTGTACCTAGACTATCTCCCTCAAGGGAGTTCTTGTAATCCATATATATTTTTTCATAGCTACAATCTCGAGTTGTGAGATCTCTTGTATCTTTTCTAGCCTACTTATCCATATGTATCAATCTCTGGTTGTGGGACTTCTTGTACGAGTTGCATATTCTCGTATAATTTTCCCTACGTGGATGACCTTGCAATTAGAGGTATAATTTCGAAATCTTGTCTAGTCTAGTTAGAGGCCACAATCACGTGCTCCCTTGACACCTTACAATTGGACGAAGATCTTAGCCACATTGGATATAGTAGTAAATGAACAAACGCCAACCGAGTATTTTGGTAAGGAAGGATATGATGTATTCATGGTTAGTGTTCTTGATGACATAAAAGAGGAGGAAGAGAAAAAGACAAGGGTACAAGAAAGCAAGAAATGGATAAAGGGCTTAAAGAACCAACCATAATTGCGGACATCTCATATGATTCAAACAAAGACTATCTGACCAAAGTATGGATCTTAAACTCAAAAGAAAAGCCTAAGACATTCACATACATAGATTGTCAAATTAAGAAAAAGAAGATGAGTATAATGGAAAGATGAAGAAGATGAAGAAGAGTTTACCTTTGAAGTTCCGAAGAATTTCGAGAAATATTTAGTAGAGGGACTAAAGATTCAAATTGAGGTGCAGAGAAAAGAGATGGTTCCAAGCTAATTCTATGACAACAAAGAGAAGACAAAGAAAGTAGTAGTTCTGATCTTCGGGGTCGAAAGGCTAGGTGGGTTGAACTCAAGCAAGAGTTTGACTTTGAGGTTAGATATCGGAGAGACATCACCAATCATGGTTGATGCGGTTCTCGAACCTTATCCTTAAAAGGTTCCATTCAGTTCGGTTTGGTTCGAACCAAACCTTATGAGTATATGCGATTCTTTGGCAATTTTCGATACGACGGAACCAAATTAGTTCGGTTTGGTTTGTATATAAGGTTCAATGTGGAGCGTTTAGGCTTCTACATTTGTTGACAAATGGCACACTTAGCCTTTAGGGTACTTTTGTTCATGTGCATATGCCATCTTGTATTGTCGTCATTTGCTAGTGTCTTTTCTCGAGAGCAAAGCATCTCTTGAGCATGTTTTGCCACACACACATCTCAAGTGTCACATACACACGTGTCACGGACTACAATGTGCACACACGGACTATAGAGGGAGGGGGGGAGAGAGAGAGAGAGGGAGGGGGGGGGGGGGAGGGGGAGAGAGAGAGAGAGAGAGAGAGAGAGAGAGAGAGAGAGAGAGAGAGAGAGAGAGAGAGAGAGAGAGAGAGAGAGAGAGAGAGAGAGAGAGAGAGAGAGAGAGAGAGAGAGAGAGAGAGAGAGAGAGAGAGAGAGAGAGAGAGAGAGAGAGAGAGAGAGAGAGAGAGAGAGAGAGAGAGAGAGAGAGAGAGAGAGAGAGAGAGAGAGAGAGAGAGAGAGAGAGAGAGAGAGGGAGGGAGGGAGGAGAGGAGGGGAGAGAGAGGGGGAGAGAGAGGGGGAGAGAGAGGGGGAGAGAGAGAGGGAGAGAGAGAGGGAGAGAGAGAGGGAGAGAGAGAGGGAGAGAGAGAGAGAGAGAGAGAGAGAGAGAGAGAGAGAGAGAGAGAGAGAGAGAGAGAGAGAGAGAGAGAGAGAGAGAGAGAGAGAGAGAGAGAGAGAGAGAGAGAGAGAGAGAGAGAGAGAGAGAGAGAGAGAGAGAGAGAGAGAGAGAGAGAGAGAGAGAGAGAGAGAGAGAGAGAGAGAGAGAGAGAGAGAGAGAGAGAGAGAGAGAGAGAGAGAGAGAGAAAGTCATATTAACGTCTTTTGGAGGCCAAACTTGGCCTATGAGACAAAACCATGTACAACCCTGTGTAGAAGATGAAATGAAATGAAAAAGTATATCGCTACACAAAGCTATATAGGGCTGGAAAAGGCTGGGGAGACGTGGCTCTGACTCTGCAGATAGTGGCCACCTAATACATGGGGGATCCATAATGTGAGTAAAAACACCCTAGCTACTGGTGATGGGTGGAGGTGGGTGTAGTATGTGGTACATCGGTGGTGGTCTGAGTGCCTCCTGAAGGAAGACAACCCAGGGGGTGGTGGTATGTCTATGCTCCATGATGTGGTCGTAGGCTGTCCTGATGCGTGAGATATCCTCCCGATATAGTCATTGGGAGAGAGAGAGAGAGAGAGAGAGAGAGAGAGAGAGAGAGAGAGAGAGAGAGAGAGAGAGAGAGAGAGAGAGAGAGAGAGAGAGAGAGAGAGAGAGAGAGAGAGAGAGAGAGAGAGAGAGAGAGAGAGAGAGAGAGAGAGAGAGAGAGAGAGAGAGAGAGAGAGAGAGAGAGAGAGAGAGAGAGAGAGAGAGAGAGAGGGAGGGAGGGAGGGAGGGAGGGAGGGAGGGAGGGAGGGAGGGAGGGAGAGGGGGGGGGGAGGGAGGGAGGGAGAAAGGGGGGGGGAGGGAGAGAGAGAGAGAGAGAGAGAGAGAGAGAGAGAGAGAGAGAGAGAGAGAGAGAGAGAGAGAGAGAGAGAGAGAGAGAGAGAGAGAGAGAGAGAGAGAGAGAGAGAGAGAGAGAGAGAGAGAGAGAGAGAGAGAGAGAGAGAGAGAGAGAGAGAGAGAGAGAGAGAGAGAGAGAGAGAGAGAGAGAGAGAGAGAGAGAGAGAGAGAGAGAGAGAGAGAGAGAGAGAGAGAGAGAGAGAGAGAGAGAGAGAGAGAATTCATTCCTTGATATAGAGGCCAACGATGCTTTCAATTTTGGATTCTCTAAGAGTATAGTTGTCATATTTGAGTTGAATTACCATATTGGTCTCATATAAAGCATTTCTATGCATTCATTCTGTTGAAGAAATTTCAATGTTGGTCTGACCAGTGTTGTATTGGGGGTTATACTCCCGTTCCCTTAAATACTCACATTTTTCCTTGAAATTTAGTCTTGCATTTTTCTTTCAATTTTAGCCTTGGTATTTTTCATAGTTATATGCATGTTTTATTGACAACATGTTTCCTTTTTTCAGGCTCAACAAGAGAGGCATGATAACTCTTATTTGAGAAGTGAAAATGATAAGTTGAAGGTTGAAAATGCAGCTTTACGAGAAGCAGTAAGAGGTGTTATTTGCTCTAAATGTGGGGGTCCTGCT
>MU260546.1:162500-180000 GCA_020310875.1 Ceratopteris richardii
CCTATCATCTTCTAGATGTGCATTGATCGAGGAAACAAATCTTGGTTTCTCTTCAGAGAGAACTATCAATTGAACTCATTTTTTCCCTAAAGCTCCTCTAACATTTCATTCCTTGTGGTTGAGAAGTAACTTCCCTGGAAAATATACTATTTCCATACCTGAACATGAGATTTACTCGCACAAGCATTTATCCACGTCAAAGCATGAACGAAATTTGACTCCAACTTTTGCATGGATATGCAAAATTCTTTTCTGTCTTTTGTTCACGGCTGCCAGACTCAGAGTTAATGCATTGAAACATCGATGATTAAAGATCAAGTTCTATTCTATTAACAGCCTGCAAGTACCCCAAAATGCCTTCACCTTTCCTCTCTTTGGAAAGAAAAACTCTTCCGAAACTTATCTTGTCACTTGCCAAAAAATAGAGCTCTAATGTTGCCAGAAGATCTCGCAAATATACGTTCCACAAGGAAAGATTAGACTTTTAATTGTTCAAAATCAGCAATCATGCAAAACACGACGCAGAAACTGCAATCATCATTACAGCACTTTTTTTCAGATTGGTGATTAAAGAATCGGAATAGTGTCGCCTAAGATCTTCGATTAGTTGCGCAGGGACTTATTTGCATTTAGCAGACAAAAGTCTTAACTCTTTATTCTTATCCCTATGTGATTTGTGGACTCTACATCTAAACTGATTAAATCAAATTCAGCTGAAACTTCAAAGAGAAAGCTGATCCTTAGGAAGATGAAACTCGAGATCTAAATTGAGTAAATCACTAGATAAATGCGTGGAATAAAAGTTGATGACAAATATATATGCAGAAACACAGATCGCAGCTCCCTCTTTTCTAACTAATTATTTCTCTTTCCGTTTGAGCATATAAGAAATAGAATCACTCTGTAATTTTATTATGGTGCAGAACTCATATCTATAAAATTTCTTTGGCTACATAGGTGTGCGTAACATGAACAGAACTGTCCCTCCGAAATTGCGCATCTTTCAAATTGTCCTGAAGAATTATTTTGCTAACGTCAGCGCAATCAGAGTGAAATTGTGCAAATCATTCACCAATGTAGAAAACAACAGATACACAGAGAAGAACGAAGCGCACTTTGCCAGAACATATCACTGTTTCAGAATTTCATCATAATTTATAATCCAACGTATTCAACTCCAAATCTTAACGCAGTTTAGATTATCTTTATTAAATGAATTGCTTAATCCATTTATCAAGATTAGGAAGCTACAGTTACTTTCAAAAGCATCAATTCAAACAAGTTGTACGTACGCATTCCGACTATGAAATTGTTTTCACAGTTAAGCGTTGAAACAACATTCTCTCAGATTTGATTTTCGCCAGCCACAAGATAGCATTTCCCTTGAGATGCGCTGTTGTCAGCTTCTTCTTCTGTTGCGCTCTTTTCAGTCTTCAGCTCCCTCCACAGATCTCTGCTATTTCATTCTCTAAATCTCCATATCTCTTTTCAACAAACAGCCCGGACATCAATGTCGGCTCTTTCTTCGTACACCTTCTGTCACAGCATCTGTTACCAAAAATGGTTCCTGTCCTTTTTTTTTCAGAACGAGTCCCCTCCTCCCATATTAGATCGGCACTCCCCCATGTCTTTGCGCATGAAGGTCCTTTCTCCTCAGTTTCAGAACGTGCCTCAGAAGATTGATAGAATGTGAAATCAAATGGAGAAACTCATACCATTCCCCCCCTCCGATGAACACGAGAGAGCTATCACCGCCGCTCCATTAGCGCAGCCTTCAGATATGTCATGAAGGGCTCTGAGCTTTCGGGCATCTCATTGTTTTCTCCACTTGGCCTCCCTTTTTCTCTCTTCCTGTGATCAACAAAGTTTTTTGCTGTTCCCTGCATGCGCAACTCAAGTCCTCTTTTGTGCATGATCATGCGCACCCCTTGACCTCTAGCCGCCTCTGAAGTTTTCATGCATGCCCGTCTCACTGAAAGTTGGGAAATGGTCATATGATCTTCGATCTTCTTGCTTGGCACCTCAAGCGCACAGATGTAGAATGGGTTGATAAACATCAAACTCGGGCACGAAGGGGCCCATTCTTTTTCTACTCTGTATATTCACACAGTAATCAAAATACTTCTCCTCTCATTTCCCTTGCCCTTTCCCTGAAGATTGAGCCGACCCCATCATCGTGAGGTATTGCCAAAAAAAAACAGAGGAAGAGATGATGTGCCAATCGCCTTTGCTAGTAGCTCTGGCCTAGTGCTGCTAGTTAACTTCAAGGGACTAAAAAAAACTTCATTCAATCCATACTAGAATCCACTTCAATGTGAATCAAAATCCCTTTAATGTCTGAACTTCTATGCATCAGTACAAGAGAAAATACGATTCTGCTTGAGCTTGACATCGTGAACCTTTGTTCCAAACAATGATCTGATTTGAGACAAGAAGAAGAGAGAGTAGAGATTAAAAATCTCTACGACAGCGCGATGCCACAGGGCTTTTATTTTCACCTTAAATGGCAACCCAATGGCCTGGAAGTTTATGCCCTACCTAACCTAACAGTTAGGCTCACAAAGATCATCTACAACCATCAACAGTCACACATAGACCTCATCTAACTTGGAAGTTAGGGTTCCACAAATGTTCGGGCTCTCATAATGGCTTCTTCTGATAATGGAGGCCTTACAACTTAGAGCACCATGGATCATTTGTAGTCACATGAGGGTGGAGTAATGAGCATATCTAACACCCCCCCTCAATGTCCACCCTATGGTGAACTACCTCCTTGGCTCAATCCCAAGCTTTGGAAAGTGTCGAAGAAATTGCTCTCTCCCAAGAGTCTTGGTGAAGATGTCTGCTCCATTTTCTTCAGTAGGACAATAACTTATCTCCACGACCCCGTCCTCAATCAATTCACGCACATAGTGATACTGGATTTCTATGTGCTTGGTACGTGCATGGAAAACAGGATTTTGGGCGATGGCCATGCAACTTTGGTTGTCACACTTCAACTCTGTAGCCTCCTGTCCTTATATTCTTATGTGCCATAGGATGATCCTCAACCATACTGCTTCACATGCTGCAACACATGCATCTTTGTACTCAGCTTCAGTAGAAGATAGTGCTATAGTCGGTTGTTTCTTACTAATCCAAGAGAAAATCCCGGATCCTAAAGAAAAGCAATATCCAGAAACTGATTTTTTGGTATCAATATCTCTTGCCCAATCTGAGTCACAGTATCCGACTAGAGATGATCCTTCTTCATAAAGAATACCATAATCAGTGGTTCCTTTCACATGCCTGAGTATCCACATGCTTGCCTTCCAATGTGTTTGGCAAGGCTTATTAGAGAACGTGCTTACTACTCCAACAACATAAGAGATGTTTGGTTTGCTATTGCACAAGTAGATGAGACTTCCAACTAATTTCCTGCATCTTCCAATATCCACTGGAGGTGAAGTATCTTCAATAGATAATTTTGTGTTGATCTCCATAGGTGTAGAAATTTCCTTGCAATCCTCCATGTCGAATGCCTTCAATATCTTCCTTGCATACTTTTGTTGAGGGATGAAAATCTTCCTTGGTTCCCGCCAAACTTCAAGACCTAAGGAATAATGCATTAAGCCTAAGTCTGTCATTTCAAATTCTGAACTCAGGGCATCTTTTGTTTGTTGAAGAAGAGCATCATCATTTCCTGTAATCACAAGGTCATCTACATAGAGTACAAGCACAATTGTCTTCCCTCCTCTCTTTAGAACATACAAGTTAGCATCAGAAGCACATCTTCTGAAACCTAGATCCAAGAGATACTTATCTATGCGTTGGTACCATGCTCTAGGGGCTTGTTTTAGCCCATATAATGCCTTCTTTAGCTTACATACCCTGTTCTCTGAATGGGGAGCCTCAAACCTTGGTGGTTAAGACACATATACCTCCTCCTTGAGGTCTCCATCCAGGAATGCTGATTTGACATCCATGTGATAGGCTGGCCAACGCTTATGTGCAGCCACAGCTAGTACTACTCGGATAATAGTCATTCTTGCAGTGGGGGCAAATGATTCACAAAAGTCAACGCCTTCAACTTGTGAGTAGCCCTGTGCAACAAGTCTTGCTTTATACTATTCTAGAGTACCATCAGCCTTGTACTTTAGCTTCCAGACCCACTTGGTGTCAATGACTTTACGCTTAGGGGGTCGATCCACTAGCTCCCAAGTTCCATTCTTCATGATATTGTTGTATTCTCTTTGCATGGCAGCCCTCCAATTCGGATCATGGAGTGCCCCTTCCACATTGGTTGGTTCCTTTGCTGCTGCTTGAATGAGATCAGCCATCAAGGCTGTGTTTACAATATGGGCGCTTGCTCGTCTCTATTCCTCTATTCTTTGTGATTGCCTCGGTCCATTTGCAACCTGTTCTAGTGACTCTGGGATGGGGTTTGCAGAATCATAGAGCTGCCTCACCCAACGTGGCAATGGCTTTTCCACTTGGGTGTTGGCAGGTTGGTGACTTTCAGACTCATCATCTGAAGATGATGCTTCCTTCTCTTGTGTAGAAGGGATAGCTCTTGGGCCAGGTTCATAGTGGATTGCCCCTTCGCCTGATGATAAAGTGGAAGCTCTCTTTTCCTCCTCCATTGCATGTGGCTCCTCCTCCTTAAACACCACATCACGACTCGCCATGATCTTCTTAGCCTCAGGGTCATAAATCTTAAAAGCCTTCTTATCTTCGCTGTACCCTAGGAAGATACATTTGATGCTTTTTGGTTGAAGCTTGTTTCTCTCCCTATCTGGAACATGTACATAACATTCACTTCCAAATACTTTGAAATGGGAAACAGAAGGCTTTTTACCAGTGTAGGCTTCTTGTGGAGTCTTTCCATCAAGTGCCTTGGTGTAGCTTCGATTCAAGATGTAGACAACAGTGTTGACAGCCTCTGCCCAAAATTGATTAAGCAAACCCTTTCCTTTCAACATGCACCTTGCCATCTCCATGAGGGTTCGATTCCGACGTTATGCAACACCGTTCTGTTGAGGACTATGTGCCACACTGAGTTGATGCTTGATTCCCTTACTCTTGTAGAAATTTTCAAACTCTGGTGACGTGAACTCACCACCACCGTCTGTCTTGAATTTCTTCATCTTCTTCCCTGTTTCAGTTTCAACAAGCTGAAGCCATTCTTTAAACTTACCAAAAGCTTGAGCTTTATCGCGAAGGAAGTACACCCACATCTTCCTGCTATAGTCGTCGACAAGTAACATGAAGTAGGAAGATCCGCCCAAGGCCTGTGTAGGCATTTTTTCGCACAAGTCAGCATGCACCAACTCTAGAGGATAGCTTGCCCTGTTCTTGCTTTCTTGTGGAAATGCCTTCCTCTGTTGCTTGCCCATCATGCAAGCTTCATATGGTTCCTTCATTTCTGCCATCGATGGTAGGTGTGCAACCATACCCTTGCGATGCATCTCCTTCAGTACAGGATATCGAATGTGGCCGAATCTCTCATGCCATAGCTTACTTGTGCCCACGTTTGTAGTGGCTGGAAGAGCACACAACTGATACAGGTTGTTCCTCCTTATGCTAGTCCCAACAATGTTGTTGTTACCATCCATAATCTTAGCTCCTGTCTTACTGAAAGATACTTGATGACCTTGATGAGATATAGAAGCTACTGAAAGTAGATTTCGTTTTATTTGTGGAAGATACAACACATTTGAAAGCTTTTTGATATCGCCTTTAGAGTTAATGAAAGAAACCGTACCTTCGCCCTCTGCAAGACATCTTGCATTGTTCCCTACCTTTACTATGATGGGTTCCTTTAGAGGCTGTAAGGAACTGTAAAGGTCTTTTCTACTCGTCATGTGACGAGATGCACCATTGTCCAACACCCATGAGTCATCTGTTCTTGAATCTTCAGTCGAGGAGCACACCTCCTCTATCGTAACAAATAACTCAAGCTCTGTTTCTGTTGTGTTGGCATACTCCTTTCCCTTGCCACCTTTTGAAGAGCCACTCTTCTCTTCTGCCTTCTTGATGCAACAGTCTTGGATTCTGTATCCTTTCTTCTTGCAGTGGAAACACTCTCCCTTGAACTTCTTTTCGTTGTTCTTCATTTTGTCTCTATCTTTTGAAGATTCTGTTTTGCCTCCTTTGGCATTTGCTGTGAATGCAACATCTCCTTTGCTACCACAACTCCTTGCCTTGAGAGCCGCAGCTCCTCCTCCATGAGTAAGGCACTAAATTCTTCAAAAGTTAGTGGTTGAGGTCTGATTTGAGTGTTAAGAGCAGTTACCAAACAATCAAACTTAGGTGGACAGATTCGAAGACAACGTCGAGCTAGCTCCTCACTCGACTTTTGAACACCTGCTCGCACACATTTGATCTCGTAGATTCTTTATGCGAGTGATAAACACCTCTGTAGTCTCCCCATCAGCAAACCGTTCTGCTGCAAGCTGATTCTCCAAGTTCTGAATCTGTGTCTGATTACGAGTTTCATATTGACTTCTCAATATGTTCCATGCTTCACATGCCTTCGTAGTATGCTGAATGAGAGCCGGAACACTATGAGAAGTACTTGTAACTAGAGCACAGAGTGCATTTGCATTTCTACGTTTCCAAGCATGTAGAAGATTAGCATTAGGAGGAATCATTCGATCATGATTATTTGGATCAGGTTTTTCTTGGGGCTCATGATCACTCCCAAGAACAATCTCCAAAAGCTCATATGAATCAAGAATAGAAGTGATTTTGAACTTCCACAGGGTGTAGTTCGTACCATCAAGTTTACCTTCTGTGAAGGCTGGTGGTCGTATCTTCAACGTTGGGATGATTGACATCATCGCCGCTCCTGCTTGTGCGCCACTTACTCCTGTTGATGAACCACCTTGACTCCCAGTCGTAGATGATGATGTGCCACTTGACATCTTCTCTCTTTTGTTGTTCAGACCCCTGCAACCTCTGCGTTTCTGCTTCTGCACCACTCAGAGCCTCCTGAGCTCTGATACCATGTAAGAAAATAACATCACAACGGAATAGACCTGTATATAGAGTTGCGAGAAAAACGCAGACAAAGATAGACACAGATTGAGAATGTGGAGCTTAGATGGCGAGCTAGACAGACTCTAGATGAAGGGCTTACTAGTGCGCAATGCTATGTAAAGCTCAACCTGGCCGTGCTTATATAGCTTTTACAAGGCGGTTCGGTATAAATAAATGTAGTCGGGAGATACAAAATAGTCGGTAAAATATACGATATGACAATATCTCCACGACCAGAAGTCCTATCGTCTTGGCCCTACGGGCCGGGGGGATAGGCCCCCTCCCTCCCCCCCCCCCCCCCCCCCCCCCCCCCCCCCCCCCCCCCTCCCCCCCGCGGATCCCGTAGAAGGGGGCAAGCCCCCCTATGCACTCCCCCCATTAAGGTTCTATGGGGAAACTGCGCGATGCCACAAGGCCTTTATTTTCACCTTAAAGGGCAACCCAATGGCATGGAAGTTTATGCCCTACCTAACCTAACGGCTAGGCTCACAAAGATCGGCTACAACCATCAACGGTCACACATAGACCTCATCTAACTTGGGAGTTAGGGTTCCACAAATGTCCGGGCTCTCATAATGGCTTCTCCTGATAATGGGGGCCTTAAAACTTAGAGCACCATGGATCATTTGTAGTCACATGAGGGTGGAGTATCGAGCATTTTTAACAATACACACACAAAAACACACACACACACACATATACACACACAGGATTCATATGTATTGTGATTTATGATTTAGCATTTGACATTCATGACATTATGACATTGTGACATTATGACATTGTGACATTATGACATTGTGACATGATGATAGTTGGCATTTGTTTTTATGATTGTGGACATTGGTTATCACTGATGAATCATGAGTTATGATTGATGATGATTATCATTGATGATATGAATCATGATTCATGATATTTTGTAATTTGTGTGAGTCATGGCATGGTTATAATTTATAATTTGTATGTTTTGTTTGAAACTTTGAAGTTTGATTATTTATCATTGACACATAATACATTATAAATTGTTGCACATAGCACGATGTACAAGTGATAATGCACAATGCACATGTAAGTCCGAAGTCGTGAAATAAATGATCCACAATATGAATGGTAAATGCACAATGCAAAAAATGCAAGTTAGTAAAATTCCATTGCATAATGTTTACACATTTGTCATTGATGATTGCACATTGCACATAATGTGAATGCATAATGCATATTATGTGAAAGTTGAAAGTTGAAACACTGAATCATGAATGCACATTGCACACAACTCATATGCGTCCTGTATATATGTATTGTGGAGATATTTCACATCAATCTTTATTAGTTTAGCTTTGTATATATGTATTTTACATGCAACTTATGAAATTTCAAAATAATTAGTAAAGAAAAGGGAAAACAAATTTGTATTAATATCGTACAGATTTGTACCTCATGTTTAGTGCGTACCTAGTATAGTACTAATACGTATTGTACCTGTCGTACGGATCGTACTTGACCAGCTATGGCATAGACCTATCGTCAACTTTCTTGCTTCCTCTATTCGTGGGAGCATTATTTTTGAAATCTATTGACACATCATGTCATAAAAAATTTGGTGAATTTATTTTCAAACATCTGAAGCATATCATTATTGAAGTTGGTCTTGAAAATGTAGTACAAGTTTGCATGGATAATATATCCAATTGTGTAAGGGAAGGAGAAATGGTTGAAAATGAATGGCCATTGACCATACATATTTTTTACAAGGTGTGCATGCCATTGCCCAGATCTTGTTTTTGAAGACATTAGTAAGTTGGAGTGGGTGTCCAAAGCAACTGAAAGTGCATCCAACATTTTTGCGACAAGAAAGGAGAAATTTTAGCGCTTTTTAGATCCTTTAGTTCAAGGATCTTGATAAAACATGCCCCTACATGTTTTGCATACTATTATATCATGTTAGAGGATCTTTTGGATGATAGATTCTTACAAGGACTCAAAAAATTGCTTGTGGATGATAAATTTCTGAAATTAAAATGCTCAAGGTCAGCCCTATGCATTGAGGTGCATGAAATTGTGTTTTCTAATGCATATTGGCATGATGCAAAGCTTATTGTGAAGTTGTGTGCACCAATTTCGAAGAATCTCCATTTATGTGATAGAGAAGTTGGAACCATGGGGCTTATATATGAGGTCATGGATCGTATGGTTGAGAAATTGCAAAGCATGGATTGTGTTGATCATAGTTTTAAAAAACACATTTTTTTTTTCAGAATACAAAACATTAAGGACGTCGAGACGTTCCGGATGTCCTAATACGTTATTTTGGCATATATATATATATATATATATATATATATATATATATATATATATATATATATATATATATATATATATATATATATATATATATATATATATATATATATATATATATATATTTTTTTTTTTTTTTTTTTTTTTTTTTTTCCTTTTTTAGCCTATGTATGTATGTATGTATGTATGTATGTATGTATGTATGTATGTATGTATGTATGTATGTATGTATGTATGTATGTATGTATGTATGTATGTATGTATGTATGTATGTATGTATATATATATATATATATATATATATATATATATATATAGATACATACATACATATGTATGTATGTATGTATGTATGTATGTATGTATGTATGTATGTATGTATGTATGTATGTATGTATGTATGTATGTATGCAATGCATGCATGCATGCATGTATGTATGTATGTATGTATGTATGTATGTATGTATGTATGTATGTATGTATATATATATATATATATATATATATATATATATATATATATATATATATATATATATATATATATATATGCATTGTTTTACGTGTAGGTGATCCATCATAACCGTCTAGCTCTAACAAGTTAAATCTGTTATACTGTATGGCTATTTTGTGTTTTATATATATATATATATATATATATATATATATATATATATATATATATATATATATATATATATATATATATATATATATATATATATATATATATATATATATATATATATATATATATATATATATATACAGATACAGATACAGATACATATACACATATATATATATATATATATATATATATATATATATATATATATATATATATATATAGAGAGAGAGAGAGAGAGAGAGAGAGAGAGAGAGAGAGAGAGAGAGAGAGAGAGAGAGAGAGAGAGAGAGAGAGAGAGAGAGAGAGAGAGAGAGAGAGAGAGAGAGAGAGAGAGAGAGAGAGAGAGAGAGAGAGAGAGAGAGAGAGAGAGAGAGAGAGATTTTAAGTATTTTTCTTGTCAGATGTATGATATCACATATGGTATGTTTCATGGAACTCCATACTTTTCTCATATGGAACTCCATACTTTTCTCATATGGAACTCCATATGGTTCATGAATGGAAAAACTATGCTTTGAAGTTATGTTGAGTGTCCAATCCTTAAATCTATTGAAGCTACATTCATTAATGGGGAGCTCTAGAGAATGAGGAATCTGGATAAGTTGCAGGCAGTGTTCTGTACATTGCTGTACTGTGCATGTACTTTACCACATTGCATGTCTGCGTAGTCTTTTTAAAAGGAAGTTTGATCTTGAGATCTACCCTTCAAGATAGCTTGAATTAAGTGAAAGCACAATGAAGGTAGGGCATAGAACCCATGGAAGCCCCTGAATCCCACAAAGCAAGGGTTGAATGCCTAGCAACTAGTAGGATACAAAGCCTGAAGACCCGTTAAGGTAGAGGCTGGGAAGGGATGGCCTTGAGGCGAGATGAAGTAACTGGTTTTTATCTAGAGGCCCAACAATCCCCCGAAGGGGCTGGTTTTAACTATATCACCAGACATGTGGTGAGGGATGTCCCAGTACAGCCCACAGGGGTCGAACCACCACTAGTCCTAGAGAAAAACTTATGTCATTCTCTCTCATGAGTTTGAAGCTAGGTGTGTGATTTTGATTTAGATCTTGAATCTTAGAGTCTCACACTGCAGAATTACCTTGCATGCCCATGGTACGATAGGGATGTAGGAGAGGGAAGAAGAGTGAGGGAATGATGGGGAGGAGGAAGTGAGAGTAGAAGTGTGAATGAAAGTACAAAGGACATCAGGGAAGTGGGAAGGAATACAAGTCTGGCATGGGAAAAGGACGGGGGAGAGACTGAAGGAGGGAGATAAATAATGAATAATGGATCGTAGATAGAAAGGAGAAATTGGTAAAATACAAAGGGGGGCTAAAGCAGCGAGGGGAAGAAATGATTAACTGATCTTAGATAAAAATCAATTAATCTTAGCTAAAAAGGCAAGCTTAATAAAGTAAAATAATCATCATAGGTGAAGTTGCCATGAAGGAAAGCCAATAGGTTTGATTCATTGTATTTCATTATATGTAGGAGGGTGGGTGGGTGGATGTGTGATAATACATCATCGCTAGAGGAAGTGATAGCTTATCATAGGTGTAATTTGTGAGATGTCATATAGTATGCAACGAAATCATGTACACTGGTAACCCATGTTTACGGGGTATGAAAGTTGAATATCTGTATCATGTTTTAGATCTTAAGACATTCCAAGCATACATGTGCCCTTTGATGACTGGAAATACTCTGTACTTATGTGATGCAGGTCAGCAGGCTAACGGCTCTTCTGGCAAAGAAGGCTTCTGCACCAACAATTGCAGCAGTCAATGCAGCAGGCCCTCTGGTAGCTCCTGCAGTATCTTCTCCACCCCCTGCATCATCAACAGAGTTGGGTCTGAATAACATACAAACAGCAATGGCCCTGTCGGAACTTTTGACCACAGGCCCATCAGTGGCAGAGCTAGCAACACGCCCACTTTGTCTTGCTGATTCTGAGAAGCGTGTAGTGGTTGAACTAGCTGTGTCAGCCATGGAGGAGCTTGCTCAGGTTGCTCAAGCAGGAGAGCCTCTCTGGGTACATGACCCTTCCTCTGGTTGTGAGAGATTGGATGATAAAAAGTATCTGCAGCAGTTCCCACGTGTCATCGGGCCTACTCCAACGGACCTTAAAGTTGAAGCAACTAGAGAGACTGGTATTGTTTTCATCAATGGCTCCACACTTGCTGGAACTCTAATGGATTTGGTATGTAGGATGTGTATGAAAACTTTGAATCAAGATATTTTGTGTTTTAGAGGGTCTAACATATTAAAAAGTTACTTGTGTATGGATTGTATTATTCAGAGTCGATGGGAGGAAATGTTTCCTGCAATTGTTTGTAAATCTTGGATTGTGGAGGTGCTATCAACAGGAGCAGCTGATCCCTTCGATGGTGCTATGCAAGTGGTATGTCATGCAATTCATGGTTCTTGAAAAGCTTGAAGAAAGCATTTCATTTGTTGACTTATGATAATTCATTGCCAGGCTTACTTCTTTCCTTCATTTTGCGGGGTTGCTTACTCTTTTCAAGTTCATATCTCCGTACTAAGAGAATTAAATAGTATAATTTAGTTAAAGTTGATTGTGTTCATAGCCTGCATAAAGTCGGGCTAGCCATGATTTTTCTTTGCAGACTGCCGCATAACGTTTTTGTCTAGTCAACCCTCCCACTTCGATTTTCTCTCGTTTTATTTCCCTCTTCCTCTTGGCTTCCTCATGAATAGAAAAGAAATGCTAAGGAAGAGAGAAATGTAAATAGGTTCTCAACTGAGAACCAATCAAAGGATGGGATATAGAATGCAGCTGATCATTTATTCTACAGATTCAGTGTGCACACATAAATTTGTTATTATTGCTATTTATGTTTGTTGATAGTAGCTGAGGACTTCACAAGCTCAAGTGTTAGAACTTTTCTTGTTATAGTGCTTAGTATTAATTTATATTTCAACATTTCAAGAACAGTCTTCTAGTTGCCATTCTGCTTGATGGATGAATAAATGTGGACAAATAGTCAAGTTTGTGGATGGTTTGGCTCTAGATAATAATGGTTAATGTTTTTCCATGTTTGTAGATCTATGCAGAGCTTCAGGTTCCATCCCCATTAGTAGCAACAAGGGAGATGTATTACTTGAGATATGCAAAGAGAGTAGATCATCTATGGGTTGTGGTGGATGTTGCTCTAGATGGTCTGCGAGGGAATCCTCCTCCATCTCTCCTCAGATGTAGAAAGCGACCCTCTGGTTGTGTGATTGAGGAGACTGCAAACGGCTACTCCAAGGTAATTTAAGTCTGGAAGTACTTGACATGGATTACGCTAGTTTATCATTTCTGTTTTCTATGCTGGAAAGGACCTTGGTTCAACTGCAATCAAATGATCCTGCCTGCAATCTAGGGAAAGATTTTCTCTTGAAATGCATCGTTTCTGATTGACAATATAGGTGAAGGAACATCAGCAATGGATTTGAACATGCTCATATGGGATTCTGAGTAATATCTAGGATATTAGTTACTGAAGCATTGACATGTTGATATGCTGACCTTTTTATGAGTTTTAATGTATCCATAGGCTATGTTTTCAAGGACATTTGGCATATTGGAGTAGGTAAAGAATCTCTGCACATGAATGTGGAATACAAACCAAACTCATTGAAACCCACCAATCCATTCAAAAAGTACTGGATAGAATTCTAAGTCATAGTACTTGCATTTCTATGTTTTTGTTATCGAACTGCAGCTTCTTTGTGAAACTGAATGTGTTTGATTGTATTTTATAATGAAGATCAAATCTTTAATGTGGTGTGATTGCTTAAGAACTGGGGTATAGCTATTAAGATGTTACTCGGACAAGAGGAGCTAACCTTCTTGAAAAAACCTCAACACAACATAGTTGCACAAAACGCCCGTTTCGGTCTCCCCGAAACGGCATTCCGTTTCTTAACGTTTGTGAAATGCAGAAACACGTTTCTTCATCTCTTTTTTTTTTGTTCTCATTTAGTGGAAGTTTACATAGATGAGGGTTTGAGTGATGTTTTTGGGCCTCTGAAAGTTAAATGGACTTTGTTTGGCAAAGGGGAAGCTTCTGAATGAGTTCATTTTGGATTTTAGGTTCCAAGAAGCCTCTTATCCTCTATTTATACATACATGCATATACACACACACACACACACACACACACACACACACACACACACACACAAAGAGGATCCAACGTAATATCTCATATTATCCTAGAATTAGTTGTTGGATAAAGCCTTTTGTAGGCTTTTTTTAAATTTTCATCACACCAGAGTTTTGATTTTTGAAAACCATGGGCTTAAATCTTTGGGGCTACCTTTAATGTTAAAAAGGGTCAGAAAGTTCTTGTGTTGGCTTTTTCCCCAAAAAGGAAAGTCAAATTTATTATAAAAAATGGATATAAAAAAAGATACTTTGAAGAACTATGTAGAAGTTATACCAGATTCCTTTGTAAATATCTTGAAGAATCCCTAATGGTTTCTTGTAAAAAATTAAAGCTCCCTTCTTTATTTGTATACAAAAGCACTTTGGGGTCACATCAATAGAAGAATGGATAGAAGTGACAAGACCCTTTCTAAATCTTGTGTACACTGTACATCCACCCATAATATAAAAGAGAGATTTAAATTGTAGTATGTAGCTTTAAATCGTCTAAATCATAGAGTCTTTTGAAAAACCTATAGTAAAAAATGGAGTTTTTATTCACTTTGATAGAATTTTTTTTTTCTTAACCTGAACCATGTAGACAATACATATTTAGCAGTTTCTTTTACATATGTCACATGTGACACAAGTAACATGTCAAAAGACCTTTAGTCTAGTGTGGACTATGAAAACTTTCCCTTATTCATAATGATTCACAAAGCATAATGCTGTGAGTGTGTGACGACTGTGTAGGTGATAGTTGGTTATCATTATCAATGAAACATTCTAAAAGTTAAAACATAAATTCCAATACTCTAAACCCTAAGCCACACACTACAAAAATACGTTTAGCTACATGAATGATAGTTGATCACACACATTAATCAATGCCAACTCTGAACATACATGATAGTCTACACTGGATAGACATAATCAATTACCAATGAGTAATGACTATAGAACAATGGTAATGATGAATCATCATAGATGATAATAGATATATGGATAATCAATTGTCATATCAAACATGTAAATAGTAAAAAAGCATGTAGACTACAAATATCAAGAAGTATAATGTCTACCATCCATTGTAGTGCCGCTATCCATATGTCACATGAAGTGAGTCAACAAGGTCCAATACGAGATCAACTCTAAGAAGAATCTCTAATGTCAACTATAGTCTCATCATCTATGGTGTCATCAGTTGCATTAAATGTACTATAGCCCATGATGATGTGCTAACAGAGTCCGAATGACCAAATGACAAAGTGTTTTGCAAGAGTGGAAGCATCTCCTCCCAAATCATCATCTCCACTACAAGGTAAGGATGATGTCTCCTCCCAATTCTCCATATGAACTCAAGAATTGGAAACCTCACCATTTCTCCCAAGATCATATCCACCTTGCCTTGACACAAGCTTTTGTGGAAAATGTGTCATCCTACTACTAGAAGGTAATTATGTATTATCTACAAATAACACACGTAAAGTGATAATGCATTAAAATATCACATCTAGTATCCTCATAAAGTCTTGACTCATGGATATGATGTTGAAATTTGATAGTACGGATAACATAACTTATAAGTAATACTTGCAACAAGCCTAGCTCTCCTAATTTGGCTAGAATTTAGTTGCACATTCTTTTGAGGTTCTATAGAAAGCATGTCAAAAATATTCCTCTTCCTCCTAGGTTTGAGGAATATTTTTAGCTTTTCCAATATCAATAACATCAGTATGGACTTATAACTTGTAAGGTAAATTTAACAAGCTTATAATCATGAATGTTCGCTTCATAGTTGTTGTCGGAGTCGTATGGGAAAATAACCGGACGTATGAAAACATATGCATATGGTTGAGGTATGAAATTTTTTGTACCTATGATTTTTCCCTTCTCTCATCAATTCCAACTGAGGAAAAATACATACCAATTGCATAGTGTTTTGATGCAAATTCACTTGAGATATTCTCTTCCATCATACCCACACATAGTAGCCAACAAAATTATGATCTTTAATATTATATTATTGTATATATGGGATTTTCAGATTTTCAATATTTTGTGTGCTAGATGGATGATATCATATATGATATTTTTGAAGAAACTCCATACTGTTTTCATACTTCAATACGTGTACGCATTAGCCGTAGGATTCATGTATGGAAAAACGATGGTTCCATTTGCATTATGTGAATACCAAAGTTGAAATTTACTTGCAAAGAAGCTCTAGAATCGAGCAACTTGAGATTGAAGTGACAATACTCTTCTAGGTGGTGGATTTGTGTGTGGGTGCAAGAAATGCAATTGCACTACTCTTGGAGTACTTACTAACTACACTAAGATACTTAAATCACTATCTTTAAGACTCAAAGAGGGACTTGGAGACCTGGAAAAGCTAACAAGTCCTTTACTTAATAGAGGATTACAACCATCTTACTCTCTCCATATTCTCGTCTAGGGTACCCTCCGGCTAGCACCAACCAACAGGGACTTCCTCATAGCAGGGAAAAGAGTACACGGTTTTTATCTCCTAGGGCAAGATCCTCTCTGTCTCTCCAAGTTACGTCTATTTGTATCTCTCTCTCTCTATCTCTCTATATGTCTCTATTTCTGTGTGTCCCCTTATACCTTGAAAGAATCTTTTTAGAGCCCAAGATATGGAATATATTTTAGGAATTTGTTACAAGAGTAGTGGGTTGTTACAAGAGTAGTGGGGAGTTATGGCTACATTTGTCTTGACATGGGAAGTTTCACTTGCGAGAGTTGTCAAGTGTTGATGCCAGACAACTCTAGTCTCACTTGCCTTGACTACCTTAGCCTCATTGTTAGACGAGTCAAGTGCTAGTCACCTAGTTTAGGGATGCCAAATCGCTCAGAAACTTGACCACTTTGTGGCCCAGGAGCTGACCACTCTCTCACATAGGAGCTTGACCACTTTGTTGCCCACGAACTTGATCACGTTGTCACCCATGAACTTGATCACTTTGTCGCTCAGCAACTTGACCACAGTGCAATATAACCTACGTAGAAGATTAGTCCTCCCAGTTGCACAATTGCATGTTTAGTTGCCTCCAAGAGTGCCTTATGCTCACCTAGTCATCAACTTTAGTTTCAAAAAAATAAAAATTGTTCTATAGGTTGCACACCACTATAGTCTATCCATCCCAGAGAGATAGACCCAAGATGGACATACAATTGAATATGCTATAGAGAGATACCAAATGCCATATCAAGGAAATACAATGGTTGGAATTATGAAATCATCCATAATGAGAGATACATTATTATGATTTAAAATAGTGCCAAAATAAATGCAAAAACACTTTGCAAAAAGAAAGTCTCTTCTAGTCTTTCGTTGGCTCCTTTCCAAATCTGAGCTGTGTGCCCTCTTTGTCTTC
>MU260547.1:0-132500 GCA_020310875.1 Ceratopteris richardii
CCCCCTCCCTCCCTCCCTCCCTCCCCCCCCTCCCCCCCTCCCTCCCCCCCCCCCCCCCCCTCCCTCCCCCCCCCCCCCCCCTCCCTCCCTCCCCCTCCCCCCCCCCCTCCCTCCCTCCCTCCCTCCCCTCCCCCCCCCCCTCCCCCCCCCCCCCCTCCCTCCCTCCCCCCCCCTCCCCTCCCTCCTCCCCCCCCCCTCTCCCCCTCCCCTCTCTCTCTCTCCTCTCTCTCTCTCTCTCTCTCTCTCTCTCTCTCTCTCTCTCTCTCTCTCTCTCTCTCTCTCTCTCTCTCTCTCTCTCTCTCTCTCTCTCTCTCTCTCTCTCTCTCTCTCTCTCTCTCTCTCTCTCTCTCTCTCTCTCTCTCTCTCTCTCTCTCTCTCTCTCTCCTCCCCCCCTTCTTCCTACTCACTATCCATACTCATATTCCTATCCTTGTGTCTCTATTGGGTTATGTAGATGTAATAAAAATTATCTTCAAAACTTTAACTAACATATGTGAAAACCCAACAATAGATGAAATACGAGGGGAAAAAGCATATATAATTATGAATTTTAAATATGTTAATGAAAAAGAATGATTGCATAACAAAATGGTGGAAAAACAGAAACGCCATTATTGTATATACATGAAAAAAGACCTAAAAGCTGAGTAACATCATGAAGAAGCTGAGTATGGGCTGAGAGGCTTGGATATATGCAAAGAGCATAAGGCTGAGAGTAAAATATAGCCATACAAGTAAGTAGTTATGAGCTTGAGGGCTGAGTTTGTTGTTGTATGAAGAGTCTAATAACTAAGAATTGCTAATGCCTAGACTACATAACTTTATGGATGCAATAAAGATAATCATTGTCGACGCAGTCCAGCTAAAGAGAGGCATCGTCCAAGAGTTCATATAGCTATCTAAATCAGTTGTGCTAGCTGCTCTTATAAAGATAGACTTTCTTGAAATAAAAATAGAAGTTTGGGTAAGTTTCACACTTTCCTTGGACATCAATTTTTACTCCAAGTAATGGTTACCCCCACATCGACAACTTCTGCCAACTTCTAAATATGAACAAACTATATGAAAAGATAGCTTTAACACCCTATTTCCTATCTATATCGCTGTCCCGATTCCTATTTCTATCCCTTTCCCTATCCCTTTTTCATCTAATCCAATAGAGAGGATCTTCAAAACTATAGTTAATGGAAAAACTCACCAATAGAGATAGCATATGAAGGAAGGATAAAGATAAGTAGAAAATCATGAAAAACAATGATTACATAACAAAAATTTAAAAGAACAGCAATACCACTGATGTATGTACATGAAAATGGACCTAAAACCAGAATAACATGATAAAGAGGCTGAGTATGGGCTGAGAGTCTAGGTATATGCAGAGAACATACGGCTGAATGTGAAATATCACTGTACAAATAAGCACGTATGAGCTGAGGGCTGAATTTGTTGTTGTATGAAGAGTCTGATGACTAAGAATTCCTATTCCTAGATTTATATAGCCCTCCTTATGGCTGCATTGAAGATAATAGTTGTGGAATCAGTCCAACTGCAGAGAGGCCTTGTCCAAGAGTAAATAAGCTACGCTAGCTGCTAATATGAAGCTGGACAGATAACTCATCCCTATCCCTATCCGTATCACTATACCTATCCCTATCCTTATCCCTATCCCTATCCCTATCCCTATCGCTATCTCTTTGTTGGGTTCTTTCATAATGTTGGGTTTTTTTCAACATATAGATGTAGTGAAAAGGATCTTCAAAACGGTAATTACTGGAAAAATTCGGCAATACAGATAGAATATAAGAAAACAACAATAAGTAGATAATTTTCAATATATTAATGAAAAAATATGGTGACATAACAGAATTTTATGAGAAAACAGCCATACCACCACTTTATGTACATGAAAAAGTGACCTAAAATCTGAGTAACATGATGAAAAGGCTATGGGCTAGTATGAATAAGTGGGCATGAGCTGAGGATTGAATTTGTTTTTGTATGAAAAGTCTAATGCCTAGACTTATATAGCCTTCCTTATGATAACATTGAAGATAATAATTGTACTAGGTACCTAGATTGTAGTTATGACTATGTTAAAAGGTTCAGTGTACTATGTACCTAGGGCATATATGATATTTTGGAGTGTAATCCCCAACACCTTTGTGGAATGCATGATGTATCGGCAAGATAGTTAGTCCTAAGTTCTTGTAAATACATACATAGTATTGGTTTTCTTATGGGGTAAACAAAAAACCTATTAAGATCCATTAAGGATTTTAAAATGAGAGCAGCCCTAAAATTATCACCGGTTGCATTCCACATCGTTTTACTTTTCCGATCAATTAGAAGTCTAGAAAATCAAAATCGGATATCCCATTCCTAACTGAGGACCTAAATACCAAAAAATCAACATGAAGGATCAACTATTCAATTCCTATAGGATCCTTTGGTACCAAGGAACTAGTTTTATGGTGTTCAATTAGAGTGACTTCGAAATAAGAAATGTGTTTGGCACTAATCTTGGATGATATTGATTCTTCAATGCCCATCTATTATTATCCCAGGTGAACCTTGGCCCCCCATGGTTTTTTTTCTTTCTTTTTCCCCTTTTTGTTGGTTTTTTTTTTTTTTTTTTTTTTTTTTCTTTTTGGGGGGGCGGGGGGGGGGGGGGGGGGGGGGTGTGTGTGTGGAGAGCAAGTTCATTTTGCCCAATCTCTTGTATCACAAAAACAGAAGGGTGTAGATAAATATTATTTCAATCAGAGAGCCAGATAGGCTAGCAGTGCTTATGGAAAGCCACAAACTCGTTATAAAGAAAACACTCACAATTTTATGATTGCCACGAATTCATTATAGAGAAAACACTCACAATTTTATGATTCTAATGCATTTTAAAAGAGACAATAGAGAAAAGATACATGTCACATTCTGCTTCCTAAAGATTTTTTCATGAACCCAGAATCTGGTCGGAAATTGGATATTTAAAGAAAAATAAACATAAATATCACCTGTTCTGTACAATCTTCTAGTTCCTGTGTGTAGTAATCTAGGGCATCAACCTTTTCACCCCACAGCCCCAGATAACCTTTCTGCATTCAAAGTCAAGTGAAAAGCTGTTAAAAAACTTCATATTATAATTATATTAGTTAGAAAAAAAGGGAAGGTATATGGATAGCATCCCTCTACCTTTGTGGTAGGACGAATGTTTGGGTTTCTTGCAATTTTAATACAGTAATAATCAATCCAGTTTCGCAATTTCTTTCTCTTTTTGACAAGACTCGAAAGCTTGTTTCCATTGCGGACGATCTGAAAGGTGATTACTCTACAATCAAAAGGAATGCAGTGAACTTTTGACAAGACGAATGTGGATAAACAAGGATGCAGTTCAATACTTCTACCAACTTTGTAACAAAAAGAAAAAATCCTTCCACAAACAAAATTCCTACTGAATACAGAATTTTCAATGAAATCTAAACACCCAGGAACTATGCAAGCATTTCTTCAGAAAAGATGAAGAAATCTAGACATTGCATGAACAAATTTACTAAGCAAGCATTTTGTCAGAAAAGATGAAGAAGTCTAGTCATTGTATGAACAAATTTAGCTCCATCACATTAAGCTGGTTACATAGAGAGAAAATACAAAAGCACATATAAATATCCATAAAATATAAGCATGTTCTCCTCTAAACATGCACCTGATGTAGAAGGTAGTACTCAGGATGACTAAACATGCACCTGATGTAGAAGGTAGTACTCAGGATGATTAACTCTGAAAAAGTGCTCAATATGAATGCTAGCCGATACATCTGGATCATGTGGAATATTCCTAACCAAGACCTGCCAATTATGTATCAACATATCAATATATTCTTTGGTTTCAAATCAAACATAACTATGAAACGTCAACAAGATAAGAAGCAGCAAAAAATTTTAGCTCTACACAGATTTCAACATACTGTAAAATGATCTGGTCGGCGACGCGGGGCATCATTGTACCTCAGTCTCATCAGCATTACCTTCTCATACTCTTTAAATAGCACCACAGAAACCCATACAGTGAAAATGTATGACATGCATACATGCGCCCACAAGCTTCAAACAAAAAATAATATCAGGAGCAATTTATGCAACTATATACACTTGATAAGGAAATCAAATCGAGATACCTCTTAGAATGATCCTTCACATTGCTAATAGAGAGTTTGTCAACATTACTGGAAAGAAATCGATGATCATCATTGAGCTTGCCACCAGTTGCATTAATAGGAAACAGAATAACAGCAGCTAACAGGAAAATCGGAACAAACATTTTGAGCCTGTATAAGAAATAAAAACTTTATCTTAATGGATTAAAAAAATAACTCAAAAACAAGAAGGGCTGCCAAGGAACATGTGAAACTTCCCAAAATGCGATTCAACTCAGAACAAAAATGACAAACATAATTCTTACTATACAATATCAGCTGTAAAATTGCTTTCTCTGTGATCAACAGAGGAGACGTGCACACTTACAAAAATGAATCTACAACTCAAAAATCTGGTAAGAGATAGATACCAAGGAACACTAGAGAGAGTGTTCTCTTTAGAGATCAACAAGATAGACATGCACACATAAAATAGATATTTTTACATGCATATAAAAATCAGCACTTTTTACTTTTTTTTATGTGTTGACCAAATTCTAGGGTTTGACTTTTGAGGGCTTTGATGATGACAGATGGCCAAGTATTATATACCAATGGATGGCTCTCATTGAATACTTTAAGCATGTGGAATAAAAATTTCGAACATTTTTTATCAAAACCATTTCTAAGAAATGGTGACCAAATTAGGGTTTACCGAAAATTAGCATGTTATATCTCACAACGTGGCATTGTTTCCAACACCCCCCTTCAATGTCACGTTGGGGTAAGATTCAATAATCTGCACAACTTGTGATGTCTTTCCCTTGGTAATTCCTTGGTAAAAATATCTTCCACATTCTCACTTGTTGGAACATAAGTAGTTCAATGTGCTTCTTTGTTATCTATTCACATATATAATGATAGCGAAATTCAATATGTTTTGTCTTTGCATGATGAACAGAATTCTTAGCAATAGCAATAGCACTTTGACTATTTGAAAATATCTGCATAGATAAGCAAACGTAAAAATCAAAATAACTTAAAATCTTTTGTAGTCAGATAGCTTTTAACTTAGCTATATAAACTTCCCTGTATTCAGCTTCACTTGAAGATGTGCCACTACATATTGTTTCTAAATGCCATGAAATCAAGCATTCTCCAACAAAGAAACAATAGCTCCTTGTAGATCTTCTTGAATCTTTATCACTTCCAATCAGAATCTGTAAATCCTTTTAAGTGGAAAATGGGTGACTTAAAAAATACCATAGCAAATTTCTTTGTTGCTTTCAAATATTTGAAAATTTGTTTCTCCGTATTCCAATAAAAATGAGAGATTTGTGCATGAACCTTATACTTGAGAAATAACAAACTATATATCTAAACTTGTGCTACAAAGATGAATCAAACATATTGTTGCTTGGCTATACATTGTCACATCAAACGATTCTGAGTCTCCTTCTGGTTGTAAAGAAACATAAGCATCCATAAGAGTTTGCATAGGTTTTGAGTCTTGCATTCCAAACCTTTTTAGAATTTTCTCAATATATTTCTATTACATCATGACTATACAATTATCCTTGTAAATGTATTCAATGCCAAAATAATAATGTAGAGAACCAAAATCGTTGCCTAAACTTTCTTACGCTCTGCCTTAAAAAACCAAAGATGTAAATTTATGAGACTTGTCATGAACATATCACCAACATGAATGATGATTATAATCAAAACAACTTCCTATGACATTTCTTAGGTTTTAAAACCATAAATATAAAATAAAAGTGTATTTTCTCATACCATGCTCTTCGTGTATGCTTTAAACCATAAAGTGCTTTGATCAATTAGCATTCAAGGTATTCTTTACCTTTGACTTCAAAGTCTTTAGGTGGTTGTATGTAGACATTCTCATATAGATCACCATTAAAAATGTTTTTTGTCGATGCAAAAGTATTATCATAGTCAATATCTTTCTCTTATGCATATCCACTGCTAACCTTGCTTTGTATCCTTTATTGATATAATCAATTTTCCTTTTGAACTTGAATATCCACCTAAAAACAATTACTTTCTCTCCTTTTGGCCAACGGTAACTCACAAAACTTCCAAGTTTGATTCTTGCTAACAGAATCAACTTCCTCTTACATTGCTTTCTTCGCATTGCTTTCTTCCATACAAGATTATGAAAAGCTTCATGAACAGACACAGATTCATTCTCAACTCAAGTAAGAGCCATAATAGAATGGATAAGTAATTTTTACATAATTCATCTCATGTGCTTGATTCTTTTGTTGACTCCTAGTTCTCTTTTGAATCTTTATGCCACTCTCCTGATTAGTTTATAAAAACCATTTTGGAACCTTCTTGAAAATTGGTAATGTCTCTCTTTTTCTTTTGCTTCTAGATGATTCTCCAATTGCTTGAAATCAGTGACGTCTCTCTCTTTTTTTTTTGGGCTTATATGAAAAAAACATCAGATGGTGAAGATTGAGAGAATCGGGTGCCAAACAAAACTCAAATTCAGGTTGAGTAGATGGAGATGGGGAGTCACGTTGAATACCCCCCTATATTGTTGAAAGTATGGATCCAACTTCCTTCAAAAAGATAAATAGTTATCTGATTTTAAAAAAATTTGAAATTTTTGAGTTTTCTTTACAAATCTGATTTTTTGTAGTATAAGCAATGTGTGAGAGCATAATTTTACTTTTATCTAGTATATAGAATCTTCAACCTTTGCTTCCAATAACATAATCAACAAGAACAACTTTGATTGTTTTTTCATCAACTTACCACGAAACTTTTTCTCTATGTGAACACATGATGGAGAACCAAAATATCTAAAGTAGTTCATATTGCTTTTCTTACCATAACAAGCTTAATAAGATGTAATAACCTTCAAAATTTTTATAGATGTCCTATTAAGAATATGATTAGTTGTACAAATAGCATCAAACCAAAGCTTGTGAGAAAGTTTCCTTGAAGATAACATGTTACGTGGCATTTTTTAAGATCAAACCCTAGCCATTTATTATTTTTTAAGAGTTTTGACCTTTTTTGAAGCGTTGAGCAAATTTTAAGGTTTGACTTTTGAGGGGCCTAATGATGTCAAATGGTCAAGTATTGTATATCAATGGATAGCTCTCATTGAGTACTCTAAGAATATGGAATAAAAATTTTGATCATTTTTTATCAAACTGTTTCTGAGAAATGGTGACAAAAAACTTAGGGTTTGCTTGAAATTAGAGTTTTATAACTCACAATGTGACATTGTTTTCGATCGGGAAAAACAACAAAATCAAGGGCTACTCATGCATGCACCTATAATTAGGCATGAACACAGTCTAAAAAGTTTTCCATACATGAAATTAGAGCTAAAAGACACGAGTGGAAAGACTTGCGCATCTAGTTGGCTATTAATGATTTTTCATATGATTTGCCCGAGGGCAGCTTTATGCCTAGAAAAACCCAAGGCTACAAGCACTTGGGTGCATATAATATAATCTCATACACACACTTGGCGGTGGTGCTACCTGATGAACGGTTTCGTGCTAATTTCTTCACTCAAACACTGTCTCATGAGTGTTTTTCTGTAAGTAAGCTGCTGATTTTCTGTTCCACACCTATCTTCTTGCTCTATCATGTTATTTTTAGCTATCTACTTCAAGTATAGAAATGTTTGCAGCTGTCTACATCAGAGGAATTATTATAACAGTGCCATGCTGATTTTCACACACACAACAGATGGATTCTTCCTTTATGAGCCTATTATACATCACTTTCTCAGCACACACACTCATTTCCTATAACGTTACACAATTTTTCTCAAATTTTCTATATAGAACCATTCAGATTTCTGTCTATTTATTCATATATATATATACACATTGTAGATAATTATTCTATCAAGTTCCAACTTGTAAAAGTATTATTTCTACTTGTCGCATGTCTCTCATCTCTTTCTCTATTGACTATACTCTCTCATCTAAATTCTTGGGTTCAAGTAGTGTATATGTGCAAGGTATTCTAATGTGTGGAAGATCTTGTGAACTTATGAGAGCCTGCCTACTTTGAACAATACTCTTTAACTCTCGGAGGCGATGGTAGCTATCTTCCTCAACAACATAGAGGGATTATAGACCTCAGCCATTGGACAGCTAGTTGGAGTTCATTGACAGCTTGCACATAATTTTGGAGGTACATGAAACTAAGCTTATGACTGTCTATATGTAACTTCAATTATGACTCTCTCATATGTGCTCTCTTTTTTTGTGTTGTCTCTATTTATGTATTGTTTCTATATCAATTGTGACTTAAAAGCTATCACAAAATGCTTAAGGTATGCTTCCAACATCCTTCATCTTGGGGTGAAGCAAAGCATACTTGGGAGCTCTATGGGTATAACATTTGGGAAGGACTTTTGTAAATCATTTTTCGGACTGCAAGGATGACTACTATCCAAGTAGTACTAGCTATGGCTACACATAAACGATCACCAATCTATCACATGGATGTCAAATCAGCGTTCCTAAATGGAGACCTCGTCTCAGCAACCATGGTTTGACGCTCCCCATTCAGAGAACAAGGTATTGATTTTTGTGAATCATTTGCCCCAATTGCAAGGATGACTATTATCCGAGTAGTACTAGCTGTGGATGCACATAAACGATGGCAGTCTATCACATGGATGTCAAATCAGCATTCCTAAATGGAGACCATGGTTTGAGGCTCCCCATTCAGAGAACAAACTATGTAGGCTGAAGAAGGCATTGTACGGATAGATAAGTATCTCTTGGATCTAGGTTTCAAAAGATGTGCTACTGATGCTAACTTGTATGTTCTAAAGAGAGGGAAGACAATTGTGCTTGTATTCTATGTAGATGACCTTGTGATTACAAGAAATGATGATGCTCTTCTTCACCAAACGAAAGATGCCCTCAGTTCAGAATTTGAAATGACAGACTTAGGCTTAATGCATGATTGATTAGGCCTTGAAGTTTGGCAAGAACCACGGAAGATTTTCATCTCTCAACAAAAGTATGCAAGACAAATTTTGAAGGCGTTTGCCATGGAGGATTGCAAGGAAATTTCTACACCTATGGAGGTCAATACAAAATTATCTATTAAAGATACTTCGCCTCTAGTGTATATTGGAAGATACAGGAAATTAGTTGGAAGTCTCATCTACTTGTGCAATAGCATGCCAGAAATCTCTTACGTTGTTGGAATAGTAAGCAAGTTCTCTAATAAGCCTCGCCAAACCATTTGGAAGGCATGCACGCGAATACTTAGGTATGTGAAAGGAACCATTGATTATGGTATTCTCTAAGAAGAAGGATCATCTCTGGTTGGATACTATGACTCAGATTGGACAAGAGATATTGATAACAGAAAATCAATTTTTGAATATTTTCTTTCTTTATGATATGGGATTTTCTCTTGGATTAGTAAGAAGCAACCGACTGTAGCATTCTCTTCTACTAAAGCTCAATACATATTACAAAGGAGCATGTGAAGCAGTATAGTATGGTTGAGGAGGATCCTATGCCACATAGGTTTACAGGGACCGGAGGCTACACCGACGAAGTGTGACAACAAAAGTTGGATGGCCATTGCTAAGAATCTTGTTTTCCATGCATGTACCAAGCACATAGAAATTCAGTATCACCATGTACGTGAGTTGATCGAGGACAAGGTCGTGGAGATAAGCTATTGCCCAACTGAAGAAAATGGAGGAGACATCTTCACCAAGGCTCTTTGAAGAGAATAACTTCATTGAAACTTTCCAAAGCTTGGGATTGGACCAAGGAGGTAGTCCACTCCTCGATGGACATTAAGTGGGGGTGTGTTAGATATACTCAATACTCCGCCCTCAAGTGACCACAAATGATTCATGGTGCTCTAATTTAGAACTCATTACGAGGAGAAGCCATTGTGAGAGCCCGGACATTTGTGGAACCCTAACTTCCAAGTTAGATGAGGTGACTATTGATGGTAATCTTTGTGAGCCTAGTCATTAGGTTAGGTAGGGCATAAACTTCCGAGCCATTGGGTTTCCATGAAAGGTGAAAATAAAATTCATGTGGTGCCACACGGTTTCCCCATAACCCCGCCCATAGGGTTGAGACGATAGGACTTCATGTCATGGAGATATTGTTGAATTGTATATTTTGTTGACTATTTTGTATCTCTCGACTACGATTATCTATATCGACTTCCCTTGTAAAAGCCATATAAGCATGGCCCATGTGTAGCTTTACATAGCATTGTGCACTAGTAAGCCCTTCGTCTAGAGTATGTCTAGATCGCCATCTAAGGTCCACTTTGGGAGCACATGGGTGGACAGCACCATCATTGTAGCTCCATTACTCTTGACAATTTGAGAATTTGAGTTCTCTATCTCTCAATCTTCGTCTCTCCTCAACTTTGCTCTATTCCGCCACGTTGTTATTTCTTGCAAAGACCACTAGTGGGCACATGAGTATCATAGCAACTAGCCCAGTTTAAGTCGAAAGAAACAGGTAAACCTAACGATAAGGATCCCCTTGGGATAAAACAAGTTACAACCCAAGTAGTCGAGTACCACTCAAGTAACAAAAGATGCACTTAACTGCCTGCCAATGCTTGACACCTTGGCTATGCATAAATGTTCTCATCTCAAAGACAAAAAAGTGAATACCCGGCGAAGTTATGCATAAGTGCGTCAAGCATCCAACAATATGCTAAGAGAGAAAAGCATCAAATGCATATCTAACATCATGAAGACTCAATCATAAACTTGTCTCCATGGGAGTGGCAGTAGGTTTATAATCTTTAGGACCAAAACGTTGCAACAATGTATCAATATATTTTGATTGACACAATACTTTCCCAAATAATGATGCAAAAGCTCTAAATCTAACATCCCAAAAGAGGCATGCAAATTAGCCTTAAATTCAGTGTATTCCAACAATCTATACTCTGCCTCACAACTAGAAGTGGCCTCAATAGACTACGTCTTCCTCAACCAAGATACGAGTCAGCTACCAAGCATGAAACAAAAACCACTAGTGGAACCATGAGTGTCATAGCAATAAGATGTGTCATAGCAATATGCTCAATCTAAGTATGAAAAAACATGTAAATGTGGAAGTAGGAATCCCCTTGGTATAAAACTACTGAAGTAGCCAGATACCACTCAAGTAGTGAAAGTTTCCCTTAACCATCTCCTAATGCTTGACACATGGGCTAAGCATAAACATGCTAATATGAGAGACAACAAACTAAATATCAGCCCAAGTTATGCATAAGTAAATCAACATCAAATGCATCTCTAGCATCATGAAGGCCATACATAGAAGTGTCTCCATAGAAGTGGAAATAGGTTCGCAATCTCCCAAGCCAAAATGCTACAATAATATACATCTCAAAGAAGGCATGCAAGTCAGCCTTAAATTTAACAATATGCTTCTCATGAAGACCAATGAACAACAATAATGTAAATATATTTTGTTTGACACGATGCTATTCCTTTCACCAAAATGTTATAATAATGTCATTATATTTTGTTTGACATAAAACTATTACCCAATCAAAACGTTGTAAAAATATGTCAATATAATTTGTTTGACATAATACTATTCCCCGTCAAAACGCTGCAATAATGTGTCAACTTGCATAAATTGAATGTTAAAATAATGATGCAAAAGCTTAAAACTAACATTTCAAAAGAGGCATGCAAATCAGCCTTAAATTCAGCAATTTGCTTCTCGTTAGGACCAACACCCAAATCAACCAAAAAGTGTCTGAGCCACATACTTTCAACAGTGGCTCTGAAAGCTTCCCTATACTGAACCTCATAACTAAAAGTGGCCACAATAGGCTTCCTGTTCCTCAACCAAGATATGCATGAACTATCAAGCATGATGCAAAAAACCACTAGTGAACACACGAGTATCATAGCAACCAGCTCAATCTAAATTTAAAAAAAAAAACATGTAAATCTGGCGATAAAGATCACCCTTGGGATAAAACAACCCAAGTGGTCCGGTACTACTCAATTAGCAGAAGATGGGTCTAACCTCCTCCCAATGCTTGACACCTGAACAATGTATAAACAACATGCTCATCTTAGAGATAGCAAACTGAATATAACGCCGCAATATGAACAAGTAAATCAAGCATCCAGAACCTTGCAGATACAGAACAACATCAAATGCAAAAGAAGCAATATGAGAGTTTGAACTAGTAAGACATGAAAAAAGTGCATCTAACTTGCTATTTCTCAAAGTCTGCACCAACCATTTAGGCATAGATTTTGCCTTTTCAATGTAAGCTCTCTCATCAATAAGTGCATCACGTAAATCTACATCCGAAATAGAATGATCTGCATCATCATTTTTAAACCTCTAAAGACTACGAAATAGCCTCACTTGCAGCAACGTTTGATTGTCCACTTGTCCATTTGAGCGTTATATTTCCCCCTCTCCCCCTTCCTCTCCCTCTCAGATTCATCTGATTGAACGACCAATTTATCTGGACACATATCTACACAGAACCACAGAAGTGGCAATCGGAAAGCTCAAGCTCATAACAACAGTTGGAGATCCTAAGAAAATAGGAGCACTAGGATCAACAGAGAGAACATGCTGAGTATGTGTATCTGAGATGGAGTGCAAAGACCAGTTCACGTGCGGATGCCCAGCAGACACACCGACATGTTGTATGATTGGCTTCATGGATCCTTTCCCCTCACCCTCCCCAACACACCTCTCTCTCTCTCTCTCTCTCTCTCTCTCTCTCTCTCTCTCTCTCTCTCTCTCTCTCTCTCTCTCTCTCTCTCTCTCTCTCTCTCTCTCTCTCTCTCTCTCTCTCTCTCTCTCTCTCTCTCTCTCTCTCTCTCTCTCTCTCTCTCTCTCTCTCTCTCTCTCTCTCTCTCTCTCTCTCTCTCTCTCTCTCTCTCTCTCTCTCTCTCTCTCTCTCTCTCTCTCTCTCTCTCTCTCTCTCTCTCTCTCTCTCTCCCCCCCCCCCTCCCTCCCTCCCTCCCTCCCTCTCTCTCTCTCTCTCTCTCTCTCTCTCTCTCTCTCTCTCTCTCTCTCTCTCTCTCTCTCTCTCTCTCTCTCTCTCTCTCTCCCTCCCTCCCTCCCTCCCTCCCTCCCTCCCTCCCTCCCTCCCTCCCTCCCTCCCTCCCTCCCCCCCCCCCCTCCCTCTCTCCCTCCACCCTCTCTCCCTCCACCCTCCCTCTCCCCCTCCCCCTCCCCCTCCCCCTCCCCCTCCCCCTCCCCCTCCCCCTCCCCCTCCCTCTCTCTCTCTCTCTCTCTCTCTCTCTCTCTCTCTCTCTCTCTCTCTCTCTCTCTCTCTCTCTCTCTCTCTCTCTCTCTCTCTCTCTCTCTCTCTCTCTCTCTCTCTCTCTCTCTCTCTCTCTCTCTCTCTCTCTCTCACACACACACACACACACATGTCACACACACACACACCCACACCCCAAAGCATTGCGCACGTACCCAAGGAGATATATGCGTAGATAAATTGCAGAGTCAAGGCCTGCATGCTCAATTAACTCAGGCTCAGGCATTTTAAGAGCTTCTTTTGTCCAATCTAAGAAATGGACGTAACCTCTCCAGTCCAAATTTATGATGTCGGAGATGGAGCGATCACCATCCACCTTGGATGGTTGTCGCTTGCGGTTGAGGTACCATTTGGGAAAGTAAACTCTGTCATTGAACGGCTGAAGTCTCAGGAGAGCAAACACAAGGAGAAAAACTACCGACGAAGTTATATTGATCGCAGCCGACACTCCAAGATCAGAAAGAGTAGTCATGTCTCCAGAGCGGGGGAAATACAGAGACTTTTAATCACAATCGGATGGTTGAGATAGGTGGCGAATTTAGCTGAAGTTTGATGAGCGGCCGGCCTATACTGATCAACACATTCAACATTCAAAAGATGAGCCGCCTTCCTGCTGCGCAAGATTCAAAAGATAAATGAACCACCCTCCGTCTGCACTGCGCTCTAAAGATACATAAAAGCAATTGATCCAACGACCTTGTTTTGTGCTACGCTACAGAATTCTTGAATGTGGCCAATATTGTTTCCGAAAGGCAAGCAAGAAAGCGGATGAACCCACCTTGACAGCGAAACTGATATCAAACATATCATCAAATCTGCATCATTAAATAACAATCCATTAGCGGGAGCATAAAATTTTCAGTGACTATACCGCGGCAAAGTGCTAAAGAATTGACATATCAATCATATTCTGTCTGATTTTTGTAATACATGGAAGACATACCTATGGATGAACTACCGAACCAAAAGAGTCGGTCTGCTCCGCAGACTTTCTGGAGCAGAGAAAGGGGTTCATCGCGTTCTCTTGGAACAGAGAAAGGCGTTCATCGCGTTCTCTTGTGACCATTTACTGGAGCGTGCGATTGCATGGACATCGCCACGCAGTAAGGCTTGCACGGCCCTCCAGCTTTAAAGGCAGGCTAATCACTAATCACTGTTACTCAAGCGGGATAGTTGGATTAATGAATACCCATTAGCTGCTTTAAAGCAGTTGATGTCCGTTGCGGTGGCTTCAATAATCAACTTCATCCCCTCCCGCAGGCAGATTATTCTGTAATCTTCCTGCTCCAACACGCAATGACGTTTAAATTAATCAATGCTTAGAAAGCTTCGTCCCTGTCTGCATCATTCGAACATTCAAATTATGCTCCTTTTTCTCACCTAAGAGAGAAACGGTCTCTTATTTCTTTCGAAGCTCGTAAAGCTACAGAATGTCGATCGCCCAGACAGAGACATATAGACGTCGTCATCCGTGTTGAACCATTTGAGGACATGCCTACAACTTGGAGTTTGATGGTCAGAGGACTTCCATCATCCGTCTCTGTGAAAATTCTCTATATTTTTAGCACATATTCTTGTGCAGTTTTATTTTCCTGGCGCTTGGAAAATCAGAGTAACGCGTGGAAAACAAGGAAAAGTTTTTCCTTTCCGGCTTTCAGCCATGAAGAACTCGATGCAAAGGAGAGGAGCCTGGCTGCCAGGAGGACTCGACCAGTCACTACTAACAAAAAGCTATGGTGCAAGTTTTTTAGAACATTTCTTTTTTTTTTTAATTTTAAATCATGTTACATACAATAATACAACCAGATGCATCCAGCTAAGTTGGGTTGCTTTGGCACTAGCCTTTTGAGGTGGAGGTCTTGTGTTTAACCTCATGCTAGACTTATAATGGCTTCGGCCAATTTAAATCAATTGTGACTAGTTATAATTTTTTCTAGCCTCTACTTTGTGGGATAGAAGGGAGTGCCACAGATATTATGCTCATTCACGTGTAAAGTTGTTCTTTCAAAGTTAACACCCAAGGGAGTAGGCACTTGCCGAATCTTCAATTTGGAAAAAAAAAACCAGGAAGATACACGCAGCTACTTGAAACTTGAGTTGAGGGCTCCAATACTTTTTTTTTTTTAATAAAGGAAATTCGGCATTAGCCTACTCTCCCGGATTTGAATTAAACAAAGAACGGTACAAGAGAAGGGGACTAGTGCCCACGGGACCCCCCAAATCCCACAAAGCAGGGGAAGCTTTTACAGAGCTTAGATGGCATGACAAAGAACTTTAATCACCCTCTCATCACCCTCATGTGGGGCCCACTTGGGTTTAAGTTTGTTATTGATCAAAAAGAGTACTTGATGATGTCTGAAGGGGGGGGATTTCTTACAGTTAACAATCCTTTTGCCAAGGAGGAATAACAAATTCTCAATTGACCTCTTTGGGGGAGTCACTGAAGTTGAGAGCACATCTTTCCCGCCAGATTTTCCATAAGACCTCCCCTCTGATGGCATTCCAGAGAGTCGCGGAGCAGCCGATCGCTTCTCCCAGCAGGGCTTGCTGCCAACTGAGATGTTTCTAAAGTCTAATTTTCTTTTCAACCGTCTGCCACAGTCTGTTGGAGTTGGGGCAGGTAAAGAAGATGTGTGAAACATCTTCGATAGACCGGTAGTAGCGTTTGCACCAGGGAGGAATCCCACAAAATTTGCTAGCCTTAAGGTTGGTCCAGATTCCATGATGAAGAATTTTCCATAAGAGGACGGACTTTTTGATTTCTATGAGGGGGTGCCAGATAGCCATGAACTTCATGTCCCACCGAAGCCGCGTCTATGACAGGTACCACTTCTTGTTGAGGTTAACCTGATAGTCAATCGTTTCTTTGATGTTCGGGATTTTTTATAGGCTATTCCCATTGTGCCCTTTGAGACCAAGCGAGCTCGACGTATCGTGTCCCATGAGAAGGCGAACTTTGTGTTGGTCCCAAGTTGTGATGCACATGGTCTTCATGCTGGAGGGTGGAGATGCATAATGGCCTTCACATCGAGGGTTTCAAGTGAGTTTAAAGTGGAATTTACAAATTATTTTTTATTAAGTCGAGTATCAATTCTATTTAGCATCACATATTTGAATTTGGCTAATCATGAGTTTTATTCGTGATCACTTATTGCGCAATCAACCAATAACTTGGAAACAAGTTTTGTATGGTGAAGCTATTGGTTTTTTTTCAACTTTTTGAGACATTATAAAAAACAAAGCTTTTTGGAAAAATTGGAAAGAGAAATTTGCTATTAATTTTGGAGGTTCTTTCAAATAGTGAACTTTTAGAGTTGTCCCTAGGATTTTTGGTAGAAGAATTAAGAACTATAAAAGCTCCACTCTCATTTGAGCACTATAAAGTGTTTGTTGTAGAGAATAACAAGCCCAAAAGCAATTGGCTCCCCCATGAAGGGGATGATAAAATCACCAAGCTTTTTTGTTTCACATAGTATCTTTGATTGGTCCCATTGTTGAGATATCAATCCATGTGATGATTGAGGATGACATGTACGAGTTCTCATTTTTCTAACATGTATAATGGCTATGACGATATATGTTAAGTATAGTTTTAATGAACTTCTCCAGATTTATCTACGAAAGTGATAGCACTTTTGTTTCTTTCGAACTCACTCATTCAAGGACATTAAAGTTTTCTTCATATATTAATCTTTACATATTGTACCAACTGTGTTGTTGTATTAGGGCATTCTTGTATATTCTCTTTATGTAATAAAAGAAGAAGAAAATCATTCTTTCTTGTCTCAATCTGTGTGTGCTCCTCTTATTCTGTGTGAGAGTGTGTGAAATCTCTCTTCTTTATCTTCTTTCTCTTGACAACTCCTATAGAAGATGTTAGGTTATGAGGCCTATTTTGTATCTCCCTCTTGCTTGTGTCGTCTCCGTTTCTAATATATTTTAAAGCATTGTTTCAAAACAAAACAAAAGAGCACGTTTATGCATGCATATATATATATATATATATATATATATATATATATATATATATATATATATGTATGTGTTTATGCATGCATGTCTCTCCTTATATCTATCTATATGTGTGTCTTTGTGTGTACGTAAATAAGTGGGTCTTTTGCCTTATTGTATTTCCTTTGCTTCGTGCGATAAGGGGAGTCTTGTGATGCTCAGTTTATTTTATTTTGTAATCTCTATTCAATAATTCTACTTTATGGACAACTAACTCAAATGAGAAACAAAAAATCTGAGGCATATAGAATCCCCTTCGCATTGAAAAGTGGATGCTCACACACAAGCTTTAAATGATGAGGTACGTGGTCTTTTTTTACAACAACACTTTCCATTGATTGAAGAGAAAAGAATACGTGGAGATGGTTAACCCATTTTGCATAGTAAGTTTATTATCCCTTTGATGAGGGACGAGTCCATTTTCATCGTTTGTCCCTCGGTTGAATAACTTTGGTGGATCTTATTATTTTATGAGACAAAGGCAAAAATTTTCATATACAATAATCTCCATGTGAGAAATCTAATCAGTCCATGTTCCGTAGTGGTTTGGTAAAGTTTTGGCCTCTTGAGGTGAAGGTCCAAAGTTTAACCTTTGAGTCGGACATGTAATAGCATTGATCAATTTAAACCAGTTGTAATATAGCTTATCAATTGTAACTGAGTCTAACCCCCTGATTTGTGGGATACGGTGGATCCCATGGGTACTATGCCCGTTCACTTGTGTAGTTGTACTTTAGCTGTACTTTAGTTGTACTTTACTGGTACTTTCAAAGTAAAAGATGGGAGTCATTGTGTATATACCTCCTCCTCTAATCCATGATTTCCCCCCCCCCCTCAAGCTTTACCTTTCGGGTGGCAATACTATGATTAAATTAAGGATTGAACTCTAAATCTACTCACTCGCACTCTCTTGCTCTAAGCATTCAGCTCTCTCTCTTGCTTAGTGTAAGCCAAATTTTCAATTAAATGAACAAAACAATAAAATAAATATGAGTATTATGGTTTTCATTCATTTTATTATTCATACTAGAGTTGTGAATTTGGTTTTTAGATTATAGGACAGTAGCTAATTTACAGTTCTCCCCTCATAAAACTATGATTTTTTCTCAATTTGCAAGAATTTGGGATACTACACACCGAGATGGACAAAGAGCCCTACACACGGAGCATAACTCCAATGGTTTTATCAAGATCCGAAGACAATGGAGGAAAGATCCCAATGTTCATTCGAGTGTTGGATCTTCATGCTTGACTAACAATTTGGAATCAAGGCAATAAGGTTACATACAATAATACAACCACTCAGATAAGGCTAAGTTGGGTTGCTTTGGCATTAGCCTCTTGAGGTGGAGATCTTGTGTTCGATCTCCAGGCTGTACATGTAATGGGTTTGGCGGTCAGTTTAAACCAGTTGTAACTAGTTGGAACTTTGTCTAACCTTTGCTTTGTGGGATAAAAGGGAGTCCCACAGGTATTATGTCCATTCACCTGTACAATTGTTTTTCAAAGTTAAAGCTCGGGGGAAAAAAAAACTAATTAGATACACATGGCTACTTGAAACTCGAGATGAAGGCCCCAATACTTTTGGAGTTGTGATGCACATGGCCTTCATATTGAGGGTGGAGATGCACAATGGCCTTCATATTGAGGGTGGAGATGCACAATGGCCTTCACGTCAAGGGTTTCAAGTGAGTTTAAAGTGGAATCTACAAAGTATTTTTTATTAAGTTGAGTATCAGCTTTATTTAGCATCATATTTATATGAATTTGGCTAAACTATTGAAATCATGAGTTTTATTTGTGATCACTTCTTGCACGATCAACCAATCAGTCGGAAACAAGTTTTCTTTGGGGAAGCCACTGGTTGTTTTTCAACTTTTTGAGACATGATAAAGAACAAAGCTTTTTGGAAAATTTGGAAGGAGAAATGTGCTATTAACTTTGGAGGTTCTTTCAAAGAGTGATCTTTTAGAGTTGTCCCTAGAATTTTTGGTAGAAGATTAAGAAATATAAGAGCTCCACCCTCACTCAAACAACATAAAGTGTTTGTTGTAGAGAATAATAAGCCCAAAAGCAATTAGTTCCCCCATGAAGGGGATGATAAAATCACCAAGCTTCTTTGTTTCAAATAGTATCTTTGATTGGTCCCCTTGTTGAGATATCAAGCTTAGCATGTGATGATCGAGGATGACACATACCACTTTTCATTTTTCTGACATGTATAATGATTATGATGATATATGTTAAGTATACTTTTAGTGAGCTTCTCCAGATTTATCTACGAAAGTGATGGCACTTTTGTTTCTTGCTAACTCACTCATTCATAGACATTACGGTTTTCTTTATTTATTACTCTTTATATATTGTACTGATTGTGTTGTTGCATTAGGTCATTCTTGTATATTCTCTTTATGTAATAGAAGAAGTAAAAGAAGATCATTCTTTCTTGTCTCAATTTGTGTGTGCTCCTTTATTCTATGTGAGTGTGTGTGAGATCTATCTTCTTTATCTTCTTTCTCTTGACATGCCCCATAGGAGATGTTAGGTTATGAGGCCTACCTTGTATCTCCCTCTTGCTTGTATCTTCTCTAGTTTTTATATATTTTAAAGCATTGTTTCAAAACAAAAAGCGCATTATTCCACTTTTTTTTCATGCTAAGAGGATGAATATAAACGTATATATATATATATATATATATATATATATATATATATATATATATATATATATATATATATATATATATATATATATATATATATATATATATATATATATATATATATATATATGTGTGTGTGTGTGTGTGTGTGTGTGTGTGTGTGTGTGTGTGTGTGCGCATGTATGTCCATGGATACAAAAATCACATGGATGCCATATGTCTATGAAAACCAAGGGATGCCACATGTCCCAAACTTGGATTGCATATGTCCAAGTTGTGTATAAAGATCCAATATGTCCTTAGATCCTAAAATCCAATGAACTAAGCGATCCCATATGTCAGTACTTTCTCATATTAAAAACAAAAGGGTCATCACATGGAGGGGGGGTGTTGAGAAATTCCATGCTCCACCCTTTACATTCCTTCTCCATTCCAAGTCTACATTCCTTCTCGTGCAAGTCCGTTTATCCCACATGTAAGGAGATTTGCCACCAACCCCATATAAGGGTCACTCCCAAAAGCATATACAGTCTAGCCCATTATCAAGAGTGTGCTCCTCTCATGGAGTCTCCATGCTCATAGAGCATCATTTGTAAGTCATTTCCATTTTAATTAATTCATTACGTTTTTTCATCTTTCATTTCTTCCTCCATTGCTTGGTAGCTTCATGTTGTTAAGTAGATCATTAGGAGTATCTGATTTCATTTCAACACATCTTTCTTTTAGCTTCCATGTATATAGAAGCAAGAAGAGGAGACATTAATGAAGGGTTGAAGAAGTACAAGCAAAGCCTGAAGAAGAGAGGAAAAGAAACAAGGTTTTTCTATCTCAAGAGAAAGTTCAAATCATGCAAGGAGGCAATACTTTGACATGATTTAAGGTATCAAATGTTGTTAGGCCGCCGGATTGGCACATTGTAATTTTATATTCTCATGTACCGCACGCACTGAAAGGGCGTAGCGAAGTGATGTAACCCTTTTATTCATTAATGAATGACATTGTTCTCCGGTGGTAGAGGAGACAAGATCGCCAGACTGTCTGTCTCGGTGATTTGCGACCTTGTGGAGACTTCGTGGTGCAGATTACAGATATTCTGAGTACTGTCACTCTGTCTTTGTTGACTCAGAGTAATTCTTTATTAACAGAATAATGTTATGTTCATGTTAATAAGTCTGTGTGACTATGATCATAAATTTGTGCGTTAAATACGGTGTGAGGAATAACCGAAATACGAACAGTAATACGGTGTAGAAGAAGTTATATTGGATAGTAGTGTGATGCTTAATTTGATAGTTAAGTTGGGAAAATCAGATAAAGGGCCTCTGCATTGTCATACCCCTAACATCCCCAAGAACCCGAAAAGAGATTAAAAAGTGGACGTGACGGAAGTCCCCTTTTTAACACTGGCGCCGTCTGTGGGAAGATCGCAATGGATTGAGAATAATCAATAAAGGTAGAGCAGTGCATAAGGCAAGCGGTGCAGAGGTGATATATGCTGGTTACTCGGTTCGGCAAGTCTTATCCAAAGTATAGGAGAGACCAGCATCCCTGGGCAGTTCCAAATCTATTAGGGACACCCCCAGGTGGTAGAAGTGCAGGCCATTCAAGCCCAGTTGTCAAAGGATCGGAACCAGTTCGCAGTGATTCCGGTAGCAGTTGGGTGACACATGATGAGATTCTGATAGATTCTGGTGTGATTCTGGTACATTCTGAAGAAGGTCCACTGACTTCTGAGTGTACAGAGTCGTAGTGCACAGTTTGTTCGACAGTATCTGGTCAGAATCCAACTACTTTCAATGATAAAGTTGTGTTACCAAGTGAGACTATTCTCGGTGAAAAGATAACCTGCTGCGGTGAAAGTTCAATAACTAACGGTGGGAGTTCGGTACCATTTAGTGGAAATTTGAAGTTTTTCGATGACGGTGGAGTACTACCTGGTGGACCTTTATTACGTTCTCCACTGTTCGGGGCAAGCCTCTCTAGTTTCGATACCAAGGCTCAGGACAGGTTATTCGATTTGGAGATAAGTAAGAGATTCAACACCCTTTTTGAACCGGAAGGTGAGCAGTCTGACAATACAGATTCTGAAGGACAAGAGACACCTTCTCACCCTACAGATAACAACAATACTACTCATAATAATAACATGAGTGGTTCACAGTCTCAGCAGCAGACACCCCACAGCCGCAACCACAGTTTTAGCAACAGCAGCAGCCGCAACCAATTATACCAGTTCGACCGATTCCAACAGGAGTGACTTACACCAAGTTCGGTGGATTCTCGGGTGACGACCCTGATGCACATGTATGCATCTTTGAGATAAGCTATGCAGTGCTGAACCATCCACCGGATCCCGCGTACAAGGCCATCGTATTTCAAGCCACTTTAGTTAATGAAGCAGCCAGGTGGTTGACTGAGTATGATATTAATCATTTTGTTAACTATGATGCTGTGAGGGATGCGTTTTTACAGAGGTTCCGGTTGAAGAAAAATCCATCCGAAATCTTCGATTATTTGCAGAACAATCGGCAGAAACCACATCAGACTGTTCAGGAATATGCAACATTGTTTCGAACTCACTTAAGGCAGCTGCCTCCGGCACACGCTAATCTATCGGACGATGTTATAACCCAATGGTTCATTAACGGACTGAGTCCGCAGCTTAAACAAATCATGATCATCCGCTATGTGGGTGCAATGACACTGGATGATGTTATTGCGATGGCCGTGCAACTAGAGCATAAAGTTGGAGGATTTACAGAAGACCTGGAATGGTTGAAGGCCAATAAGAACGTAGTGGATGATCCGACTAAACAGATGTATTGCACCAAGTGCAAAAATCCAGGGCACACCAGTGCTACATGTGCCCTTAACCAGATGTATTATGCCATCTGCAACACAACAGGACACTCAACGGAAAACTGCGCGTATAATGCCAAGGTGCAGGGAAGAGCAGTTGTAAACGCCATCATACAAGAACCAGGCCAACCAGCAACCCATTATGTGCCACCACAGATGCGAACCAATCAGTCGCAAGGATACAAGAATTATCGGGGTCAACGGAACACCAATTTTAATTCAAATCGATGGCAGGCAGGTACATCAACGGAAGGTACTTCTCTTCCACCACCTCGATGTCATTTTTGCGGTGAAATTGGCCATATCCGTAGATTTTGCAAGGATGCAGCAGAGTACGACAAAAGGAAGAAGGAGCGACAAAATCCAATGACCAACATGGTCTATATTGCATCAGTCGAATCACAAGCAGCAGTGGTTCAGACAAGATCGGGTAAGCAGCTGCAACCCGCAGTTGAGGTGTTCGAGCCTGGTATCCGTGAGCAGCAGCGAATGTATACAAAGGCTAGTCAACGGACAAATAAAGAGCCAACTGTATTTCCTGATCCAATTCCGATAACACAGGTTCCCCTGCCTAAGGCAAGATTGAATGAACAAAATTCTACCCCAGCAACAATAGAATCATCATCAGAATCGGTGAGAAGTACGATCCAAACAGATCAGGTATAGGATATCCTATCTAAGGCTTCAATTACACTTCCTCTGGGACAGTTGCTCGCCTTGGTGCGAGGAGTCAGGCAGCAATTCCAACAGTAGGTTAGTCCTGGATCTTCCTGTACTCCGACGACTGCAACAATACAACCGGAAGTTGATTCTATGGTGGATCATTCAGTCCCATTGATCAGTGTCTGGCATAAAAACCAAAAGATTACTCAAGTGCTAATTGATGGCGGTTCAGGTGTGAATATTACAACTGCAGCTCTCTGCAAGAAATTAGGTGGACCCAAATCGAGCCCGTATAATTTTTTGTACGAATGGTAGACTAATCTCGAGTCCATCCGGTGGGACTAGTACGGAATATTCCGATTACCTTGCAGGGTACCACGTTCAAAATGACTTTTGTAGTCCTCTAACTACCAGAATCCAACCTCGACTACAATCTACTTTTCGGTTGACCATGGTTGAAACAAGCCAAAGTTGTACAGGATTGGTCAGCGCAGGAGTTAACTTTCAAAGATAATCACCGTAAATATGTAGTTCACTTGGATGCCATGCAGCCTTGCAAGCTTCATGCAAGGCCATATGTAGCGGAGGCGGTCCACATGTTGGATGGCTTATCTGACGACAAGGAAGAGGCGTTCCTGAAGACCAATAAGGATTTGATCTCATTAGGTACTGTAGATCTCCAGTCGGTCGCAAACAAGTGAAGTCCGGCCGCTTGCATGGTGATACCAATGAACGGAGATGCAGAAGCAGATGATAGTGTCGCTACGGATGGAGCCACCTTACATCAACTTTTGCAGTCAGCTGATGATCTGGTAAAACCTCGACAATTTTATGTACGAGAAGATCAGTTAGTAACATATAATTTGGATGATGCGGATAACCCGCAACCCATTAAGATTAATGCAGGATTGTCAGAGACATTTCAAGATGACTTGGTACGACTTCTGCGTGAGTTTTCCGATGTTTTTGCTTGGGACTATCGAGATATGAAAGGTCTGGACCCGCGGATCTATCAACATCGGGTAGTGATCAAATCGGAGGCGAGGCCAATCAAACAGTCCAGCTAGCAAATGAACCCCAATTATGCAGCACAGGTCAAAGCAGAACTTGATCGGTTATTGAAGGTGGGATTCATTGTCCCAATCGAGCATGCTGAATGGATATCACCAATCGTGATAGTCCCGAAGAAAAATAAACAGCTGCGCATCTGTGTTGATTACCGGAAACTGAATGCTGCCACTGTCCCGGATCCATTCCCTCTCCCCTTTCTAGACACAATGCTCGACAGGGTGGCAGGGCACGAGATGTATTCATTTCTGGATGGATACAGTGGCTATAATCAGGTGAGGATGGCAGAACAGGACATACCTAAAACAACTTTTATCATGAACTAGGGTGTTTATGCTTGTACTGTAACGTGGTTTGGGTTAAGGAATGCTCCAAGTACGTTTCAACGATGTATGCAAGAAGTTTTTTCACCCTACTTGACTACTTTTATGCAAGTATATTTGGACGACTTTTCCTTATTTGGCAAGACTGCGGCGCACCTGTATCATTTACGGTGCTGCTTTGAAAAATATCGCGAATATCGATTATGCTTGAATCTGACAAAGTCTGTTTTTATGGTCTCTTGTGGTAAACTAATCAGACATATTATCTTTGCACAAGGAATACAAGTCGATCCGAATAAAGTTGCAGCCGTGTTGGAGGCACCAGTCCCTACGACACGGAAAGAAGTTATGCGCTTTCTGGGCCAAATCCAGTGGCATGGAAGACATTTACGGTGGTTAGCTCATTTAGCGACACCACTTAGTCGGCTTATGACTAGCGCTCCACGGCAGTACGAATGGACTCCAAAGTGCCAAACTACATTTGATCGTTTAAAATTTTTATTGATGCAGGCCCCAATTTTGCAACCCCCTGATTGGGATCGTCCGTTCCATGTTTTTGTGGATGCATCGGACATCGCCATTGGAAGTGTGCTCATGCAACAAATGGATAAATGGTTTCGGCCTGTATATTATGCAAGTCGCCGATTAGCCCCTACTGAAAGAAACTACTCAGTGACCGAAAGAGAATGTCTCGGGTTGGTGTACTCTGTGAAGAAGTTCTGCCATTATTTGTTGGGCCGAAAGTTCACCTTCCACGTGGATCATGCCGCACTTGTGTATTTGGTCCGGCAGCAACATTTGGGTGGGAGATTGGCTCGATGGGTTTTATTATTACAGGAGTTCGACTATGAAGTTATTCATCGACCCGGCACCGCACATGCCTTGGCGGATTTTCTATCTCGGTTGGATTCCGGTGAAGCTCCAGTGGGGGTTGATGACACTACCCCGGCAATTTACACTACTGAGCCAACTATTGAAGAATCTACAGAACCTCTTGTACCCCCTACATACTATGATACGTTACTAACTTTTCTAACTGATGGGTGTCTTCCTCCTCAAACTCCCCCTGCTCTACGGCGGAAATTTGCAGTTTACAGTCGCAGATTCCGATTGATTGTAGGTCAACTGTACTACATGGATCATACTGGTGTTTTACTTCGCTGTATCCCACCACATGAAGCCAAATCGGTTATTGCCATGGCTCATTCATTACCCTCGGGTGGACATTTCACAGCTGAGCTTAGTCACCATAAAATTCTGCAAAGTGGGCTTTGGTGGCCTACCATGTACAAAGATGTGACTCAGTTTGTGCAGCAATGTGATACATGTCAACGGTCTGGACAACTATTACAGCGGCACTTCTTTCCTCTTCAACCTGTCTTACCTCTAGAACCCTTTCAAAAGTGGGGTCTAGATTTTATTGGCCCAATAACACCACCCGCGACCCTCACCAACAATCGCTACATACTGACTTGTACCGATTATGCCACTCGGTGGGCGGAGGCTTGGGCATTACCGTCGGCCACAACAGTTTCGATGGCTAAATGCCTGATGAAGGACGTTTTTCCTCGTTATGGGTTGCCTCTGGAAATCGTTACGGAACAAGGTACACACTTTGCTAACCACTTAATGCAAGTTTTGACCGAGACATTTCAAATTGTCCACAAATTTAGCTCGGCTTATTATCCCTGTGCCAATGGTTTGGCGGAGAGTACCAATAAGACTTTGTTGACTATGCTCCATAAATTGCTTTTGGAATGTCCGAAACGTTGGGACCAGTTACTACCTGCAGTTTTGTGGGCTTACCGGACTACGTACAAGGTAGCTACTGGTATGACCCCGTTCAAACTCGCTTATGGATTGGAAGCTATTGCACCAATGGAAATAGTCGTGCCGAGTCTATGCGTTGCCTTAGCTCAAAAATTGCTATCGGAAGAATCCTTGCCATTTCGGTTGGCTACACTCAGATCATTGGATGAACAACGCTGGGAAAGTTTTCTGGTACTTCAAGAAGTTCAGCTTCGTCAAGCTCATACCCATGATCGTTTCCTCAAGACCCCTGTGTTTACGGTGGGGCAACTGGTGTTATTTTACAATGCTAAAGCAAATCGGTCTACTAGAAAATTTAAATTACGGTGGTTAGTCCATACCGAATTACTGAGCAGGTGGGACCCCCTACTTTTAGGTTGGCCACCTTAACCGACATTCCCCTTCCGAAAGTGATTAATGGATCTAAGCTTCACCCATATCAGTAATCGGTCGATAACCAATGACGTGTACTTTGTCTTTTTCGCGTGTCATTTTTATTTATTTCTTTCCCCGTATTTCGGTTGACCACTGACTGTAATCTCCTTGTTATGGTATTTAATTATGATTAATCGCCGCCCTGTGTTACTGTTTCTTCTCCTGCATGCATGCCGTAATTATGACGGATATCTTTCCAATACCGCGTGATGATTAGGGTTTTCGACCGCCTAACGTTGCCTGTGTGACTGCTTAATCTTGTTTCTTTTCTTGTTAATCGCTATTGTGTTTGTGTGATTGTGCGTTCCTTGTCGTCTGTATTTTTGTGCTTACTTGTGCGCACCATGGAAGCTTTAGCGAACATCGCTACTTTCCGTGCAGGACTCACTCCAGAAGTGAGTGAGTATTTGCGCACTCGCGGTTTGTTGAATTTCGCTGAATTGCCTTGGCATTCAGTGGAGTGTCAACCATTTTATGCGCAAATCATTGCTGCCATCGCCTCTACACCTGCTACAGAGCAGTGTTGGCCCATCGCCTGCTTACCATCCCGCGTTGTTATTACTTTAGCTTCGTTTGCTGAAGCTTTTTGCCTCCCTATGGAAGGATTGGAGAATGGTCCACTTCTTCCTGTAGCCACCATGAAAGAGTTGTTCCCCCGGCATTCATCTAATGAGTATGCCATTCTGTGTAGACCCGAACCCGAGCGAACTGCTCTGCAATTTTTAGTCGCTATTTTGAATTTGCAAAAACGCACTTATGGTATCTCGCGCCCCTTCTATTCAATGATAGACATGGCTTCTTGTGAGTCTGTCAATTTTGCTTCTTTTTATTTCCGGCGCATTCACCGTGAATGTGTTGCGGTTATTAAACAAGTCAATAAGGGTGACCTTCCGCGTTCTCGTCTACCCCATATCCTTACTTTTCTTTTTCCGGTGCTTCAAGCTGCGCAACCGCCTCCAACCGCTCCCATCTTGTTCCATGAAGAATCTACTCAAGTGCTCGAAGACGCGGATGATGACAATGAGGATCTATTTCAACTTCTTCGCCGGAATTGCAGACGTATAAGTCCCTCTGAGAGCCAGGTGCAGGGATCAACGGCTGGCAATGAAGAAGAAGTCTTCCATGACACCGCTACATCCATTCATGTCGATTCTTCCAATCCCTATTCTCCAATTAAGCAGCAGGAACAAGCTGCCCACACCGAAGACTCTGAAGAAGTTTCTTCTCGGGAGGATTCTCATCAGTAGACTCAAGAAGCTGTGAAGGATATTATTGCAGAAGTTCTTAACAAAGTTATTGTCCTGGTTGAAGCTGTGATTGACATAACGGAGGCGACAAAACAGAATCCAACTGGTATACTTTTGCTGCCGAATACCCTTATCCCACTTCCTTCCCCAATGAATCCTGTTGAGCCCGTTGTCCCTGTCGAGTCCATTGTTCCCGATGCACCCGCTACTTCATCGTCTTCTCCCAATTACTCTCCACCACCTTCCCCTCACCTATTATCAGCCTCTTCATCCTAGCCACTTCCTCCTCTTACTCTTCCGGCTCCAATGTTTAATGAATTAGAATCAATGGGTCGTCTCTTGATCCAATTTTCTCAACAATTACCTCTCCAAATGAAGCTGGCAACTGACAATATTCGGCAGGAACTCCAAGAGAAAGTTGACTTGTTAGAATCCGATATCGCTCTGTTACAGGAAGAAGCAAACGCAGTTAAGGCAGAGAACCATGCTTTGCAAGTGCAGGTTCAGCAACTTCAAACAAGGATTGCAGAGCAGGACTCCTTGATTGCCCAACAAGATGCTGCTCTGGCTAAGTTAAAAGCCAAGGATGTTCTTTTAATTGCTCGTGATGAAGAAATCAAGCAATTAAATCAGTTAGTACAGGATAAGGAGGATGCTCGGATTGCTCTCGGTAACCTTTTAGAAGAAACTCGCGCCGAGCTTGATGAGGTCGTGTAGAGAGGACAAGAAATGGCTAATTTGGCTAAGCATACTACTGCCGAATTACAGGCCGCCTCTACCAATCTTTTTTAGGCGAATTCTGCTCTAAAAGCACAGACGAGTCTAATCATTCAACTTAAGAAGGAATTAGCATGGATTATCAAAGAAAGGGATGCATATTATAGGACAATTCAATATCAAGCTCAGGAATTGGAACGCAGAGAGAAGCAGCTAGGAGCTCAAGCCGAGAGATTGTCTCGAATTGATGCGCAAATTGGGATGTGAAGCAACAGAGGGATGTGAAGCAGCAGAGAGATGCTTCATTAGCTAATGATTTCTATTTACAAGAAGCATTTTTGCAGACCTAGACCGATGCTCTGTTCAATCAGGTTATTTCGGCAAGTTCAGTACGCACTGATGCACAGTTGGTGGAGCCGGAAACATTAAAACTGATGTTGGATTCATTAAAATAGAAAATCACCAGAACCTTCAAATTAGCAAGAACCATGTATATCCAAGGCATCGTAGATGAGCCTTAATTTTGTTTTCTTTGCGGGTTCAAGTCCACCGTGCGTGCCAATGTTAGGCCGCTGGATTGGCACATTGTAATTTTATATTCTCATGTACCGGACGCACCGAAAGGGCGTAGCGAAGTGATGTAACCCTTTTATTCATTAACGAAGAGACATGACGTTGTTCTCCGGTGGTAGAGGAGACAGGATCGCCAGACTGTCTGTCTGGGCGATTTGCGACCTTGTGGAGACCTCGTGGTGCAGATTACAGATATTCTGAGTACTGTCACTCTGTCTTTGTTGACTCACAATAATTCTTTATTAACACAATAATGTTATGTTCACGTTAATAAGTCTGTGCGACTATGATCATAAATTTGTGCGTTAAATATGGATTTTTTGATAGTTGAAGCACCTTTTGAACCAAGATAAAAGGCATTGGATAAGATTTGACAAAATTATTTGAATCGGAGTGTGGAGTATGACAATTGGTGCCTTTAAGACACATAATCAATGTTTGGAATCAAGAAAAACCCCACCTCTTGAATGCCCATGAACTCTCCCCTTTGGAAAGCTTGAGGCGGTGCAAAATGGAATAAAAATTGAGGATATAGTGAGAATTGAGAGAAATCTAGACCATCACCTTGTTGTCAATAGAAAGTGGTGTTTGAATTGGTTGTGGATTAGATGGGAGTTAAAATTCTAGGGCCTATGATGCCCACTTATAAAAAACAAGGGCCTATGATGCCCACTTATAGAAAACAAGAAATTACTTCTCATGTGGCAAATCCTCCATAGAGGGGTATGGGCCAATGTTAAAGGAAGCAAAATCTTTGGTGCCCCCTTGGTGTAACTAATGCTTTAGTGGCAAGGAAGATCTCAATCATCTCTTCTTTTCTAGTCCTAAAAACATCCCAATCTTACAAGACCTCACTAAGATCTTGATGATGCATCAACAAGTCCTAAAAACATCCCAATCTTACAAGACCTCACTAAGATCTTGATGATGCATCGCTCTACTTGGGGAAGGAGTAAGTTGCTCTTCTACTACGTGGAATGCCATTAGAAGTGAAACACTATGGAATATTTGAAAAGAAATATGTGTGGTCAACTTTGATAAATTTTCTCAAGAGTGGTTGATTGAGAAATCCCTAGTCCATTTAGTCCATGTTGATAAAAGGTCTATGATTGAAAAAATTAATCCCTTTTAAGCTCTAGAGGATTTTTATCTTAAAAAACAACAAGTTAAGAAATTGATGGATCCCCCATGAAAACCAAAGGATCTCCCATGAAGGAAGGAAAACTTTATAAACTTTCTTTGTAATTCTCTCAAAACATTACACGTTTTCCTCACTTTCTATAAAACGCATTTATTTCCTTCTTAGACATTCCGATGGCTTTCCTTGTTCTTCCGGGAAAAATGAAATTCTCGTTTTAATCCTTCTTGGAAATTCCGAGAAGATATTTGTGGTAATTAGAAAAGCGATTTTGATTTAAAAGATTTGGAGCATTCTTTCTATTTATCTTGTATTCTCCACGAATAGTGTGATCTATTACATACGAGCAAGATTAAAGTAAGAATTATATTTTCTTTTTTTCCATGTATATCTCTTTTGTAAAAAAATTAGGTTTTCTTTTTTTTTTTTTTGCAAACAAAAATTTCACTGTGTGTTATGATTCAAAAAAAATTCCCTTAGATACATATGCTTTCGAAGTGTGTTAATTAATAACATTACACATTTATTACTAACAAGCATGCCAGTTATATTTTATTAATGCACTTTTTACTTGTGTACTTGTTCCAGAGTAGGGTTTAGAACACTTGATTCATCAAGTGTTAAATATTACTAACAAGCATGCCAGTTATATTTTATTAATGCACTTTTTACTTGTGTACTTGTTCCAAAGTAGGGTTTAGAACACTAAATCTTAATAAATTTGCAAGTTATGATGCATGAAATGGTGTGTGTGTCTGTGTGCGAGAGAGAGAGAGAGAGAGAGAGAGAGAGAGAGAGAGAGAGATCCTATTATTCTTGAATAAGAATTGGGCCCAAGAATCCTAACGAAAAGACAATGCCTTATGTTGAGAATCCGAAGGACAAGAAGTTTTCAAGTTCCGTATCATTACCACCATTGATGTGCTATTGAAAATATAGAAATTTTTCGTTAAATCAAATTGTTATTTGTAATACAAGAAAACAAATTCAAGATAAAAGGATCCGATTAAGAGGAGGACAAGTTGAAGCCAAGTATCTCTAACGGGCTCTTTGTATTTTTCCTTCATATCTCTAACGGGCTCTTTGTATTTTTCCTTCCGCTAATTCTATTAAAGCCTTTCGTGAAAAGAAAAGCTTTGTACGTGTGATTATATGGCTCTTATAAAATAATGGAAATGGTAGCAAACACCACTCACCCAAGTCACCGACAAATCACCTCGTAAGGTCATCGGCAATGGACATCTCTCTCTCTTACACACACACATTGTTAACTTACACTTAAAATAAATTCTTTGGCAAGTGCTAATATCGATTGAAGAACCAAAGGGAATGCTAATCATGCGCATTTGTGGGTCCACTCCCAAGTCCACTCCCATGAACAAAGAGTAAACTACATCACCATGCCTTCTATTGTAGTGAAATGATTTTTTCTCTTCTTCTTCCTCTTGATACAACAAGAAAAAACACAAAATCAAATGCAGATTTACGATGTATTAGATTTCCCTTCAGGATATTTCAGCTATTCCTATATCTACTAATGAATTATACAACCTTATTTATGGACATTGCAATTTTAAATATGATAATATTTGGCTGCACCTCTCAAAATGGAAAATTAGAATTTGTGGATAGAAAATTTGAGGTGTTTATGCCACTCTACATTGGCATGTATTTATCAGCATGATGTGTGCAAAGAGTCAAAAGCTTATTGCCACAAAAAAAATTCAGCCATAGCTAAAAATATTTCATAGTAAATGAATGCCTCATTCTTTGCGTTCTTAGGATACACCCAAGTATGGAGTGTTGCATCATCAATGAAGTTAACAAGTATACATGCTTGCTAAAAGATGGAATCCTGACCAAACCAACATACATTAGTATAAAACAGCTACATTTTTCGTGTAGTATGTTTAGGATCATCCTTGGGAAAGAAGCATGATGCATTTTCCTAAGTATACAACCTTCATGTGCATGCTTTTCAATGAACTCAAGTGTTGACAGAAAAATATGCATAACCTTTTTGTGCAAGTGAAGCAATATTGAACTTCAAATGACCAAAGCAAGTATGTCATAACTCTATTTCAACCCTAGAGGAAGTATGAGTAAGCAAGGAATTTGAGGCAACTCTCTTATATGTATCCAAGCAATACAAACAATTGCATAATGTCTCCAACATCACAACAACATAACCATTGCTGAAATCATGAACCATACTTTTGTTATCCAAAATTTTTACATGAAGTCCCACACAAGCAATAATAAGAACTAAAATAAGGTTCTCCTTGATATAAGCAGGTACATACAATGAATTCTTGAGAGTAACAATACCTCCATTTGTAGTCATAGGTTTAATTTCTCCAACTCCAATAATAGTATAAGTGTTACCATTAGTATCGATGTGAAAGGCCAAATGGATACCAAACACTAAATTGTATATGTTTTGTAATAAAACATATGCTGTCTTGATTAGACACAGACTCTAAGTTCAACCAAATTTGTGAGACCTATAAAATCATGTAAGTTTGGTTTGGTTGTGTACCGTGTAGTTCCATGTATTCTACAAGTATGTGCGGAGCATCAACTTGTTCAGAGCTTGGTTTAATATTATGAGGTCATCGTCGTGGATCTGTATGAAAGAGGAATCGATTGTGGTGCATCATCATCGCACCACTTCACAGATATTGAAGTTGTTTGAAGCATAAGGTTTTTTGTTATTGTGCAAGCAAAAAGAGCCATGAATTTCTCCAAGGGGGCAACTAAAGTGATGATCAAGGCATAGGCCTTATAATCTAAGTCACCAAAGTCACCATTGGCTACACAAGAGGAAGGACTTTAACGATCAAGGAAGACAAAGTACTAGCACTTCTGTTGGCACTCAAGGTCAAGCACAAGGTGTGGGAACATGTCAAAGTAGTGGAAACACAAGATGAGAGAGCATGTAGGGATCCCCAAGAAGTATATGTCAGTTTTTGGAAGAAACCCCCATAAAAACAGTGATTCTGATCACTAAAAACCATTGTATATGTCATTTCATATTTTCGCAACTCCATTTTGTTCAAGCCTAGGAGTCCTCAACCTTGAGGATATTAGAAGTATCTCTGTATCACTTTTCATGATTTTTAGACTCCATTTGGGACCTCAAATAAGCCTTTGTTGAGCCCATAAAAGTCATATTGGTCAAAGTCAACTAAAGTCAAAGTCAAAAGTTCAAAGTCAAATCAATCAAAGTCAATATGTTCAAGGTCAAAGTCAACATGGGTGAAGTCAAGTGTTCGAAGTGCAGGTGTCAAAGTGCGCAGGCAGTGCACAATTAATTGTTCACAAAGGGTGAATTGGAGAAAGTGGTTGCAGGTTGCCGAGGTATTTCTCTAATTTCCCTAAGGTTCAAAGTGTTTTTAAAGTGTTTTGGAAGGTTCAGGTGAACCCTCTCTTAGGTGCACAAGTGAAGACTCAAAAAGGAAAATGTGAAGGTATGTGAAGCGGCAGCGTACACAGAAGGGAAAGTATGGCCCCCCAATTCAATTTTTTGTTTTAGTCTAAAGTCACTACAGGACAAAACAGGGATTCGTTGGATGCCCACTTGTGGAGACAATCTTGGGACATCAAAGTGAGCACCAAGATACTCTTGCAGTTAAGAGCGTACGTGAATCGACACTCAAATCAAGGCAAGGACTATTCTTGGAGCAAGCAAGTGTAAGCAAGACTAAGCAAGGTGAGCATAGTCTAAGTGAGGCAAGAGAGAGAAGTGGAAGAGACACACAGTGTGCGATGCAAAGAAGTGAAGTGCAAGGTGTGCATGAAGAGTGACTAAGAAGTGTGCATAGAAGTGTTAAGCTATTCCCCCAAGGATCCCAAGTTCACATTGCAGTGTGCGCATGCCGACAGAAGGTGTCCAATCCCTCCCCCTTACTGGAAGCTTGGTGCAAGGTGTGCACAAGTGCAGGCTTGAAGAAGGTGGAGGTTTGGTGCAGAGGAGGCCGGCAGCAACAAGTCCCTTGGGTATTTGGTATTTGTAATTGAGAACTCTATGGGATTTTTCACAGAAGCATTGGATTGTATTGTGCATGACCATTGTATTTGTCTTATTATAATCAATCGACAGAGGCTTCCAGTATGTATCTTTCTTCTTGTCTTTCCCTTTTCTCCTACAAACACTCAAATCCCTTCTTGTCCATGAATCCCCCAAAAAATTTGGCACGCACGGTGGGACTCCAAGGAGATTTGAGCATAGGAGAAGCCAAGTGCAAAGGGTCGAAGAGTTCAAGTGCCGACAGTACTACTTCAGTGGACCAAGAGGTAAATGTTCTTATCAATTATCTCATACTAAAAGGACTATGAACAGCCCATGATCGCAATCCGGTTCCAAACATTGAGGATCACCTGCAAGCAAACAAGAAGGAAGGCTGTTAGAAGATCCTCTAGTCCACTATCTTCAACCTCATCAGTAAAGAGCATGGTTGGACAGGTAGACTTGGAAACCTTACTATCAAGATTAAATAGAAAATTTCCTTCTTTCAAAGGCCTAGCTCAAGAAGATCCGGATGAGCATATTAGAAGGTTTTTGGCATTATGCGAAACTAGAGGCTTAATGGGCAGGGAGGATGCCTTTTTGATACTCTTCCCTGCCACATTAGAAGGATTAGCAGATAAATGGTTCAGCAAATTTGCTGAGAACCATTTTACAACTTGGGACTTAATGAAAGATGCATTCAAAAATCAATTCCAGCATGGAAATACTACAGAGATCATCATAGAGGAATTAGAAAACTTGAGATTTGGTCCAGGTGAGAAATTTCCAGAGTTTGTAACTAGGACTAAGCCACTAATGGCTAAGTTGCCAGATCCTCCTCATGATTTTTTTGTTAAGAAATGGTTAGCTAAGCCACTTCCAGTGACCACCCAATGTAAAACCAAGGAATTAGTGTTGCCTACAACCTCCATAGAGGAATTCATCAACACAGCTACACGATCGGAGAAGATAAGGCAACAATATGGAGCAACTTCTTCTCAACTACCATATTCTACAGAAATGAAGGATCCAGTAATCCAACTAAGGAAGGAACTGGAGGACTTAAAAAGGAATAAGCCCCACAAAGAAGAGGAGAATGTTGTTACTCAGTTGAGGAGGGAGATTGAGGCATTAAAGATCTAAAAGGAGGAGGAGGCCCAAGTAGAGGAATTGGCTCAGCTGCGACAAGAGTTGCAGGAACTCAAAGGGGGTGGCATCAAGAGTGGACTTTGATGTACCATGTGCAGCAAGCAAGGTCATATAGTAAGTGAATGTCCTCTGCTAAGTGTGACTTGCAATTATGCAGGAAAGCTGGTCATGAGGCCCAGGAATGCCAATCAAGGCGAACACCTGCAACAACATATTGGACACAAGGAGGACCTTTACCACCAGCAAATGTGATGGCAGCTGCACCCAATCAAGGTAACAATTACAACCCTAGACAGAAGGATAACTTTGGAAATGGGCCTAGGAGGCCAATCATTTGTTTCAGATGTGGAGAATGTGGGCACTATCAAAGTAGGTGCACTCTCCCTGAAAATGCCCCTCCTTGCAGGAACTGCCCAGAGGCTAGAGACCACTATACTAATTGCTGCCCTAAGAACCAAGCATCTTCATCTGGACCCCACATTCAAATGATTTATGTGTGCAAAGAAGAAATGGTAGATCAAGTCAATGTGCCATCTCCATCTACCAAGGTGGTGCAGTTAGAAGAAATTGAATCTTTTACAGTGCAGACAAGGAGCAAGGGCAAGGCTCAAGTGCAAATAGGTCAAGCATCAAGGATTAATGGATTGAACAAAGATAAAGAGACATCTGAAGACAAAGCCACCACATGTGCAGATACAAGGCAAAAAGGAGATCTCATATGTATCAATGATGCCATTGGGCACGCATTCAACAGGGCTCATGAGGAGTTTGATAAGTTGAATGGAGCCCATGCTCTTAAGGAATCAGAAGCTTCCAAACTACTCAAGTCCATGAAAAAGGAGGTGAGTATTTTTGATTTAATAAAGATGGATGGGAAGTTCATGTCAGAACTCTTGCAGATAATTGATGAAATGTCCACAACAAGCTTAGTGGCAAAGGCTGCTATTATGCATAAAGATAAAGGTGTAGGGGAAGCACCCCTCACAGATTATAAGAGCCCTCGGCTAACAGTCTCTATCAAAGGTCATGAATTTCAAGGAGTTATTGTGGATGGTGGTTCTGGCGTTAACTTGATGCCTGAATATACCATGAAAAAGATTGGACTATACCCTTCAAGACCTACCAACTTCACTGTAACAATGGTAGACCAAAGCATAGTAAAGCCTACGGGAGTGGTCCCTGGAGTCCCAGTCAAGATACAAGGTACCATCTTTAACTTGAACTTTGTTATTTTAAGGCTGCCACAAGTAGAAGGAAGTTTTCCCCTGTTAATTGGGAGACCTTGGTTAAGACATGCCAATGTGCTGCACGATTGGGGCAAGCACACAATGTGGGTAAAGCATGAGGGAAAAGAGCTGAAGCAGATAATTTTAGAAGAAGGACCAGACAATCAAAGAAATACTAGCATGATGCAGACCATTGGTATTTGTATGGAAGAAGAATTGTTGGCCAACCCAGAAGCAGATCTATTTGAAGGAGCAAATTTATATGAAGATGAAAACATGTTGGCATGGCTCCATGCAGACGACCCATCTTACTGCTATGGAATTTTTCCTAACTCAAATAGAGAGGAAGCATATGAAGAGAAAGAGGACATCATTCAGGTTACTGACCCAAGTGAGACAGTCCCAATTAAAGGCCATAGAAGAGGGGAGAAAAGAAGAGCCCTTAAGTGCAATAGTGATGAAGATACTTCAAATCATATGTCAATGGCCACTTTTTATGGATACTGGTATGGATATCATCTGTTATGTCAATTTTTATGATAGTAAGTGCAATGCTTTACAAGGATGTGGAAGGAGTACCTGCAAGTCTTTGAAAACAGAGGGTTCCATTTGATGAAGAAGGGGGAATAGTGAAAATGAAATTTTGCAGATTAAGCTATAAGCTTGCTAACACAAAGATACAAAACTTGTAGTATGGAGGAGACAATATTTTACTAAAGTATTTAGGGTACCCCTATCAGATGACCAGTGTGCCCAACAAGAAGACAAAACCAATGAAGTGCAGTAAAATTGGAGATTATGGAGGAGTTTCTCGGAGTCAACATATCAAGATCATGGCTCAAGGCCTATCATCAACACAACTGAAGCATTATGGATCACCTGGAACCTGCAAAATTTGTCCAGGTTATACATAGCCTTCTCATGTCATTTTTACTTAAGTTTTAGTAGTTTTTATCCATTTTTATACTTGTTCCTTTGAGTTTTCAGTAATTTTAACAACCCTTTCATAGCCTTTGGATAAGTACAAATTTTGGAATTTGTTGGGAATTTTTCAAGCATTTTTAGAAAATTTTAAGCATTTTGCATCCTTTTCAAACGACATTTTCTATCCATATTGGAGGAAAAATGGAAGCTATCTGTGGTTTTTAAGTGACAAAACTGGCCTAGACCTGTAGAGAATTTTTGAAAATTTTTTGGATTCTTTTGAATTTTTTTGGATTTTTTAGGGATTTTTTTTCAAATTTTGGATATTTTCACCCAAAAAAAAAACTCTCCACATATTTTTTTTGCCCAAAAAAAAAAACAACTGCCCCCCCTCGTTGCTCGCCCTCGCCCCGCCCCCTCAAAAAAAAGAAAAAAGCGGCCGCGCCCCTCTTTGCCCACCCTCCCCCCGCCCCCTCAAAAAAAAGAAAAAAGCGGCCGCCCCCCTCTTTGCTCGCCCTCGCCCCCCGCCCACCCCCCACCATTCCCCCACCCACCCCCCACCATTTCCCACCCACCCCCTACCGCCCCCCCCACCCCCCACCGTTCCCCCACCCACCCCCCACCGTCCCCCCACCCACCCCCCACCCACCCCCCACCGTTCCCCCACCCACACCCCACCGTTCCCCCACCCACCCCCCACCGCCCCCCACCCACCCCCCACCCCCCACCGTTCCCCCACCCACCCCCCATCGTTCCCCCACCCACCCCCTACCACCCCCCCACCCCCCACCCACCCCCCATCGTTCCCCCACCCACCCCCCACCGCCCCCCACCCCCCACCGTTCCCCCACCGTTCCCCCACCCACCCCCCACCCACCCCCCACCCACCCCCCACCGTTCCCCCACCCACACCCCACGATTCCCCCACCATTCCCCCACCCCCCACCCACCCCCCACCGTTCCCCCACCCACCACCCACCGTTCCCCCACCCAACCCCCACTGCCCCCCACCCACCCCCCACCATTCCCCCACCCACCCCCCACCGTTCCCCCCCCCCCCCCCCCCCCCCCACCGACCTCCCACCTCCCCACCCCCCACCCCCACCGACCTCCCACCTCCCCACCCCCACCCCCCACCGTCCCTCGCCCCCTCCCCCACCGACCTCCCACCCCCCCACCCCTCACCGTCCCCCCTTCCCCCCCTCCCTTAACTTATAGTTAATTTTTATTTTCTATGGTCCATGCTTTTGACTCTAGATTACACCTCGGATGGTCATTTTTTTCAAACTTGGGGTCATTTTCAAGTATTTTGGCACCTCTGAACTCATTTTCAGCCTTAGTTTTTCCAAAATCCCACCTTTTCTATGAATTTTGATCAAAACCCACATATTTTGAGCACATTTCTCATGGGTTTTTGAATACCCACAGGGTCCACATAGTCTATTCTCACTTTGTTTTTCCTTTTGTTTCAAAAATTCACATATGCAACCCCTGTCGCTCTATTTTTTGATCATTTTGACCCTCTCCAGACCCCATAATCCTGCTCCCTCACCCTCCCCTTACCCTTCTGCCAGCCACATCCTTTCCCCTCCCTGCCCTATCCATCTCAGCTCCTCAGCCCTCCCTTCCCCCTCCTTTCTACCCTCCCTTTGCCCTCCTTTGCTTTTCCATGGAAAAATCCCACTTTTCGTTCTTCTCTAGTGTTTGTTCTCTCCTTCTTCTGGTGGACTTGGTTGCTGCTCTAGTGTCCTTTTAAAGATTTTTGCAGCACAAGTATTATGGTGTCATTTCTGCTCAGAGTTTGGCTGTCGCTCTCCAGGACGGAGAGCACATTAGGTGGTGGGCAACTGTTGAGCCCATAAAAGTCATATTGGTCAAAGCCAACTATAGTCAAAGTCAAAAGGTCAAAGTCAAATTGATCAAAGTCAACATGTTCAAGGTCAAAGTCAACATGGGTGAAGTCAAGTGTTCGAAGTGCAGGTGTCAAAGTGCACAGGCAGTGCACAATTAATTGTTCACAAAGGGTGAATTGGAGAAAGTGGTTGCAGGTTGCAGAGGTATTTCTCTAATTTCCCTAAGGTTCAAAGTGTTTTTAAAGTGTTTTGGAATGTTCAGGTGGACCCTCTCTTAGGTGCACAAGTGAAGACTTAAAAGGAAAATGTGAAGGTATGTGAAGTGACAATGTACGCAGAAGGGAAAGTATGGCCCCCCAATTAAATTTATTGTTTTAGTCTAAAGTCACTACAAGACAGAACATGGATTTGTTGGCTGCCCACTTGTGGAGACAATCTTGGGACATCAAAGTGAGCACCAAGATACTCTTGCAGTTAGGAGCGTACGTGAATCCACACTCAAATCAAGGCAAGGACTATTCTTGGAGCAAGCAAGTGCAAGCAAGACTAAGCAAGGTGAGCATAGTCTAAGTGAGGCAAGAGAGAGAAGTGGAAGAGACACACAGTGTGCGACGCAGAGAAGTGAAGTGCAAGGTGTGCATGAAGAGTGACTAAGAAGTGTGCATAGAAGTGTTAAGCTATTCCCCCAAGGATCCCAAGGTCACATTGTAGTGTGCACGTGCCGACAGAAGGTGTCCAATCCCTCCCCCTTATTGGAAGCTTGGTGCAAGATGTGCACAAGTGCAGGCTTGGAGAAGGTGGAGGTTTGGTGTAGAAGACGCCGGCAGCAACAAATCCCTTGGGTATTTGGTATTTTGTAATTGAGCACTCTGTGGGATTTTGCTTCTCACTTGCTAATGGTCAATTATGAGGATTGACAATTATGAGGAGGATAACCTCACGTTGGTACTTTCCATTGTGCTAGAGCTACACCCAATATGGCGCCATTGTCTGTCATGAAGAAGGAGATAAGGAAGAGAGCTCACACACATACTCTCACTCTCAAGGAGTAGCACACACACAGATTGAGGCAAGGAAGAATGATCTTCTTCTTCTTCTTCTTCTTCTATTACATAAAAAGGAATGTACAAGAATGACCTAAAAAACAAGAATACAAGTGCAATATATAAAGATTAGTACATAAGGAAAAACCTAATGTCCGCGAATGAGTGAGCTGGCAAGGAACAAATGTGCCATCACTTTCGGTAGATAAATCTGATATCAATGAAGTATCCCTGACATATACCAACATGACCACTATAGATGTCAGAGAAACGAAAAACTAGTAAGTGTCATCCTGGATCATCACATGTTGAGCTTGATATCTCAACACTCCCCCTCAAGCTCAACACCATATCTTGTAATCCAAGCATCTCCCGAAACTTCTTCAACTTCTCAGCTCTAACTGCTTTGGTGAAAATATCAGCAACCTGCTCATCTGTTCTCACATAAACAAGATCAATATCACCTTCTTATACCTTCTCTCTGATGAAGTGATAATGTACCTCGATATGCTTTGTTTTAGCATGGAAAATAGGATTCTGTGCTAACTGTATGCTGCTAAGATTATCACAATAAATAGTGATAGGCTTTCCCACATCCACACCTAAATTTGCAAGTGACATTTCTAACCATGATGCCTCACATGCTGCCATTGCAGCACCTCTATACTCAGCCTCTGTACTCGACAAAGCAACAGTGGGTTGCTTCTTGCTGCTCCATGTAACAGCTCCAATCCCAAGTGAGAATAGAAAACCACTAGTAGATCTTCTATCTGGAATGCTACCAGCCCAATCTACATTGGTGTATCCATAAACCTGCAAATATACACCAGCCTCATAAAACAATGCATAATCCAAAGTAGCACTCACATAATGTAGAGTGCACCTCAGAGCATCCAAATGTGGCTTCCTGGGAACCTGCATAAATTGACTTTCAAGTCCAATAGTATAACTTAGATCAGGCCTTGTAATTGTGAGATATATAAGACTTCCCATAATTTTCCTGTACATAGTAGCATTTTCCAATGCTTCACCTGTTGTAGTATCCAACTTCAAATTCTGATCTAATGGCATAGAAATTGGCTTACAATCAGCCATACCATACTTTTGGAGCATATTCAAGGCATATTGCCTTTGCGACATCCATACACCTTTTTCTATATGTATAAACTCAATGCCCAAGAAATAGCGCAACACACTAAGATCTTTCATGTCAAATTCCTGCATAAGAAGTTGCTTTACCTCTTTGATGCTTCCTTCATTATCACCACCTACAATCAGGTCATCAACATAAATAGCCACATAGTGATGCCATCATCAGCTTTCCTTGCATATAGTGAGTGATCTACATCATACATAGAAAACCCAATGCTGGTTAAGTAATCAACAATCCTTGCATGCCATGCATGAGGGGCTTGCTTTAGCCCATACAAAGCCTCTTGCAACCTGCAAACATATTCTGGATACTTTGAATCTTCATATCCTTGTGGCTGGTCCATATATACTTCTTCCTTTAACTCATCATGTAGGAAAGCATTCTTCACATCCATCTGATGCAAAGTCCATCCTTTTGCTGTAGCTAATGCAACAAGTGTTCTGACAGTAGACATTTTAGCTACAGGGTTGAATGTTTCCTCATATTCAATGCCATATTTTTGTGCATATCCTTTAGCTACCAATCGTGCTTTATACCTACTTATGCTACCATCAACATTATGCTTTACCTTGTAAACCCATTTGTAGCCTATGGGTTTCTTTCCTTATGGCAATGGAACCAGCTTCCATGTATCATTTCCATAAAGTGCAACCATCTCCTCATCCATAGCTTTTTCCCAATCTGCAATTCCAATTGCATCTTCAAAGCAAGAAGGTTGAGCATCTTGTATTACCTTTGTCATGTAGGCACAATGACGAGCCATGTAACTATCATATGTCGAATGTTGCACTGAATTTCGCATCCTCCTAGATCTTCTTGGTCTTGGGTCACTTCTCCTTGTATCATCTGCATGTGCCCTTCTTACTCCTAGAGTCTTCACAGAGGGCAATCCAAGTTCCTCATCAAGACTCTTTTCTGAATCGCTTGAATCTCCATCAACGTCTTCAAAACCTGCACATGTTTTATGACCAGCAGAAAGCTTTTCTTTACCTTTCTTGGATGTATTTGATGAATTTGCTAGACTGAAATTTCCCCGTAATATTCCACTCCATGGATTTGAGTTGGAACTATTGCTTGGTGATGCATCCTGTCCACTCAAAACCTGAGATTTTGCACTTGATTTTTTAGCATTTTCTTTGTCATTTGGTTCAAAACTCAGTCCTTCTTTGGCATATGCATAGAAGCTTGACGTTTCATCAAATACCACATCTCTACTCACCTTTACTTGTCGTGTGAGTGGGTTATAACATTTATATCCATTTTGCTTAAGGGAGTATCCAATGAAGACACACTTTTCTGCTTTTGGATCAAGCTTTGTCCTCAATTCAGTTGGGATATGTACATATGCAAGACAACCAAAAACTTTGAGATGTGATAAGTTTGGCTTTTTACCTGTAAACTTCTCTTCAGGTGTAACTTGATGTACAACAGCAGTCAGAGTTCTGTTCACGATGTATACAACAATATGCATAGCTTCTGCCCAATAACAATGAGGCATATTCTTCTCAACCATCAAGGATCTTGCTATTTGTGCAATATGTCTATTTTTGCATTTAGCAATGCTATTCTGTTGTGGTGTGTACCTGCATGAAAACTGATGCCGAATTCCACGATTTTTTAGAAAATTACTGAACTCATTTGACATGTATTCACCTCCTCCATCAGATCTTAATGTCTGAATGTACTTCCTTGTCTGCTTTTCTACCATAGCTTTAAAATTCTGGAAGTGAGTGAACACCTCGCTCTCTCTTTCATGAAATATACCCATACTTTGCGTGTATGGTCATCAATGAAAGTAACATAAAACCTGCAACCGCCCATAGATGTGGTCTTTGCTGGACCCCAAACATCTGTATGTACTACTTCTAGTACATTCTCACTAACATGCTTGTCATGTGGAAATGATGCTCTTGAGTGTTTACCAAATTGACATGATGCACATACCTTTTGCATTTCTGCAACTTTGAAATTTGGTAGTTCATGGACAATCTCTTTTGACTGCATCAATTTCAGCCTTTGCAAGTTTGCATGTCCAATCCGTTTGTGCCACATCTCTATATCTGCAATAACTCCTGCACCTTTTGCAAACATGGCCACATTCATTTCAGGAATCTTCACATTTAAGGTGAACATCCTACCCACTTTGTTTCCTTTGGCAACCAATCGTCCATCCTACTTGTACTCTTCTACATATAATCCATCAACATTGAACCTGAATTATAATCCCTAGTCAACCATTTGTCCAATAGAAACCATATATTTTGTTATATTTGGAACATGCAGCACATCAGCAAGATGTTTACCTTTCCATCCTCCATAGACAATGCTATGTTTCCTGTATGCTCAATAGGATGCGATGTATCATCACCTGTTTCAACATATCCAGGAACTGGCATTTTTTGCAAACTACTAAATCATTCTGCATGACTGGTCATGTGATTTGAAGCACCTGAATCAACATACCAGACATTATCATTCGATTTTGAAATACCAGCAGACATCGTATATCATCATGTGATGTTGAACCATGAACATCTTCTCAGAATCGTCTGCACTTGTGGATGCATAGTTGTTTTGCTGCCTTTTGTTATTTTGATTCTTCAACCTGCAATCACGTTCAAAGTGTCTAGGGTTACCACAATTCCAACATCCCTTACTATCATTACCTAAATCATTTCTTTGGAAATTTCTGTGACCTCTTTGGCCCCCTACCTCGAAACTGTCCTCTTCCTCCTGCATGATTCTGATGTTGACCTTGGTCTTGGTCATTGTTTCCTCTTCCACTTCCCAAGCCTCTATCTCTGCCTCTTCCTCTACCAGAGTAGAATACCTGCTCAGAACTAGGATTTCCTTGGGAGTTTGAATCCTCACCAAGATTCTTTTCTTCAATAATCATCATAGATACCAGATCAGCAAAATTTGGAATATTTTCCCTGGTCTGTATGGAAGTTCTGAACTGCTTATATGTAGCTCCTAAACCACGAAGACACACTTCCACCTTATCATCATCATCTACATTCATGCCAATAGATGCAAGTGACTCACATATGCTTTTGATTTTCAAGGTGTAGTCACTTACTGACATGCTCTTCTTCTCCAACGTATGCAGCACATTCTTGAGTTGCAATTTCAGTGCCTTTGTATTGGTCTCATACAATGTGACCAAACTGTTCCAAGCCTCTTTTGGAGTCTTGGCATCTTGTATGTGTCCAATCATGCTATCCTCTATGCTACAGATAGCGAGTACGTTACCTTTCATGCTCCTTGATTCGATTCCTCATGTGCTCTTACCTGATCTGCAGTCCGATTCCTTTATGGTAACTGCGGAGCATTTTTTCATTCTCTCCTTCGATGTACTTCCAATAGCTTTTTCCATCAGGAAATTCATCATTTTGAATCTCCAAGCATGGAAGTTGTTCTTGTCCAGCTTATCGCTCATAAGCTGACTCATTCCATCTGCGTTTGCCATTTTTTTAGCAATTCACAACATTGCAAAACACTACAAGCAGCACTTCTTCTTGAACACTGTGGCACTATGACGTGATAGTTTGATCTCAAAAAAACACAGTTTTCATGTATCAGCAATACACCGAATCGCTTGAAATTCTGGACCTAGAATATGTGAGTGTTGTCAAACACAATGCAAGTTACAGTTTTTGAAACTGACCTAGTTTTTCTATGGGCTCCACCTTGCGGGGTCGAGATACCTTCATGCTGATTTTCATAGCAAATGGAGGTCGTTTCTGAATCGTGTTTTCTCCACACCTTGCTGCGTACTCTTCACCATCGCCTTGTCCACGAGCTCTCTACAACCACGCTGGCTCTGATACCATGTCACGAAGAAGGAGATAAGGAAGAAAGCTCACACACACACTCTCACTCTCAAGGAGTAGCACACACACATATTGAGGCAAGGAAGAATGATCTTCTTCTTCTTCTTCTATTACATAAAAAGGAATGTACAAGAATGACCTAAAAAACAAGAATACAACAAGTGCAATATATAAAGATCAGTACATAAAGAAAACCTAATGTCCGTGAATGAGAGAGTTGAAAAGGAACAAATGTGCCATCACTCTCAGTAGATAAATCTAATAAAGCTCAATGAAGTATCCCTGACATATACCGGTGTGACAACTATACATGTTAGAGAAATGAAAAACTGGTACGTGTCATCCTGGATCATCACATGTTGAGCTTGATATCTGAACATTGTCGAGGATCGAGCTTTGAGGATGAGCATGTGATGGTAAGACATAGAGACATGATGTTGGAATCATAGGTAAGTAAGTAATTTTTCTATTTTCTTTAATTTCTACACTATCATCATTTCCATCATCTTTACTCTCCATCTCTCATCATCATCATCATCTTCACCATTTTGATCATACCTCCACCTTCCATATCCATTTTCTCATTTCACTTGTGAGAGGCAGAAAGGCTTATATTGTGTGCTTGATAGTTTTTTGGCAAGAACAACATTCAAAACTATATACAAGTAGCAAAACAGGTAAGGTTCTATACTTTTAGCTCTATTATTGCTAAGCACCTGAGACCATCGCAACAGTTTTCATAGTGTGGAATTTTTTAGGTACCTCCATTGCAGCTTGTAGAGAACTCTTGTGCACCTAAGAATCCATAGGCAAAATCCAAGAATTCATGTTTTTTCATACCATCACGACAATGCTATGCCATAAACATCATCAGTATGCCATCACAATGATGTTTGAACATCATGATTGGCTCATGGCATGGCAATGATATCTGACCATTGCGATATTGTGAGACCATCGCAATGGGCTCAGACCATCACAACGGGCTCAAATCATCATGATGACCCCATGCCATTGCGACGGGCTTAGAACATCGCAGTGATCCCACACCATTGTGACAGTCACACACCATTGCGATGGGCTCATACCATAGCGATGACCCTAGAAAGTCATATGGGCTTAGACCACCACAACAAGCCTAAACCATCATGACAACCCAATACCATCGCAATTAGCCCACACCATCGTGATCATTGCTGACCATCGTGATGGTTCAACTGAATCGACAAAAAAATTAGGCATTTTAATTTTTGAAAGTTTGGAGCTAATTTTGGGGTAATTGTTTGAGCAACTGGTGCATCCTAAAGCTCCCAAGAAAATATTATAAAAGGCCATGTTTGTTTGTTTGACCCTCATGAGCCTGAATTGACATAACTTTCTCATCCGAAATCCATTTTTTGAGCTCTAGAGCTCGTTGAGGAATTTTAATTTGACCATATACTAATAAAATATGAAAATAAGAGTAAATAAAAGGATTCTAGGTATACAAATATACAAGAAAAGTGTATAACAATATACATATATACAAATGTAGTATGCTCTGATGTAGATTTCAATTGCATTTATTTGAGAAATCCAGCTCTTGCTAGAGAGATGTCTGTCCTCCCAACCTTATGCCTCTCTATATAACTAGTCAAATCAATGAGGACCATAATACATATATACATACATACACATCATGTAGATACACATACATATATATTAATCACACATGTATAAGATATATGCACATCATGCAGATACGCATACATATATATAAAACACACAGTTAGAATTGCCATCAGAGTGACAGATTGTGAGTTGAAATTTCAGCATTCATTTCAACTTTTGTCGAAGTAAATATTTTGTCGCATTCTTGTTCTTTAGTGAAATGGCGGGCAACAATGACTTGTTTGGCATGATTCAAGCTGAAGATAAGATTTATGGGACCAAGTATCCAATGTGTTCTTACATTATTAAGCATGTTCTTGTTGCAAGATAACTTTGGAACATAGTGGTAGATGTAGATCGAAGACCAGCTGGCTCTTGCACTTCAGTCTATTGTCACAAATGGAGCTTCTTCTTCAAGTATAGTGGTTACTCCTTCTCCACCTACATAGGAGCAACTTAGATGGGATGGAAAATATGCTGAAGCTCGTGCATTGATTTTTCTTTTTGTGAAGCATCATATAGTTCCACACATTCGGTCATGTTCTACATCAAGACAGGCATGGGACACTCTTGGGTCTTTGTATGTTGTGCGTAATGAAGCACGTGTTGCATACTTGATGAAACAACTTGAGGATGTATGTATGGCCAAAAATGAGTATGTGGATGTGTATGCGACATGCATCAAGGACTTGAAAGAGCAATTTGAAAATATAGATGAGACTATTCTAGATGCATCACTTATCTCCACATTATTGAAAGGATTACTAGAATCTTTTCAAAGCTTTGCCACTACACTCCGTTTGGTTGCAAAAGGGAATCCCAATATGTATGCATTTGATGAGGTTGTGCCTCTTCTTTTGCAAGAAGACCTATCTAGAGTGAATAGAAGTGGTTTGATTGAGGGAATGCAAGCACTTGCTATCTCATAAAAAGGGAAAAGCAAGTACGGTTTAGTTTTGGGCTTGTTGAGCCCATCAAAGTCATATTGGTCAAAGTCAACCACAGTTAAAGTCAACATAGTCAAAGTCAAGGCCATCAGAGTCAATGTGTTCTAGGTCAAAGTCAACATGGGTGAAGTCAAAGTGTTAAAAGTTTGAGTATCAAGGTGCACAGGTAGTGCACAATTAATTGTTCATAAAGGGTATAATTGCAAAAAGTTGGTTGCAAGTTGCAGAGGTATATTTGTAATTCCCTAAGGTTCAAAAGTGTTTTTAAAGTGTTTTGGAAGGTTCAAGTGAACCCTCTCTTAGGTGCACATTTGAAAAATTAAAAGGCAAAATGTGAAGGTATGTGAAGCGACAACATACACAGAAGTGAAAGAATGGTCCACCCAATTAAAATTTTTGTTTTAGTCTAAAGTCACTACATGACAAAACAGGGATTCGTTGGCTGCCCATCTTTGGAGACAATCTTGGGACATCAAAGTGAGCACCAAGATGTTTTAGCAGTTAGGAGCGTACGTGAATCGACACTCAAATCAAGGCAAGGCATTATTCTTGAAGACTAAGCAAGGTGAGCATAGTCTAAGTTAGGCAAGAGAGAGAAGTGCAAGAGACACACAGTGTGCAACACAGAGAAGTGAAGTGCAAGGTATGCATGAAGAGTGACTAAGAAGTGTGCAGAGAAGGGCTAAGCTATACCACCAAAGATCCCAAGGTTCCATTGAAGTTGTGCACGTGCCGAGAGAAGGTGCCCATCCCTCCCCCTTATTGGAAGCTTGGTGCAAGGTGTGCACAAGTGCAGGCTTGGAGAAGGTGGAGGTCTGGTGCAGAGAAGGCCGACAGCAACAAGACCCTTGGGTATTTTGTATTTTGTGATTGTGCACTCTGTGGGATTTTGCACAGAAGCATTGGGTTGTATTGTGCATCACCATTATATTTGTCTTCTTATAATCAATCGACAGAGGCTTCCAGTGTGTATCTTTCTTATTATCTTTCCCTTTTCTCCTACAAACACTCAAATCCCTTTTTGAACAAGAATCTCCCAACAAAATTTGGCACGCACGGTGGGATTCCAAGGAGATTTGAGCATAGGAGAAGAAATATTGCAGTGTGGAGAAGCATTATTCAAGTGTCGATAGTACTACTTCATTGGGTTAAGAGGTAAATATTCTTATCAATTATCTCATACTAAGAGGAGTATGAACAGCTCATGACCGCAACCTGGTCCCAAACATTGAGGGTCACCTGCAAAGCAACAAGAAGGAAGGCTGTTAGAAGATCCTCCAGTCCACTATCGTCAACCTCATCAGTAAAGAGCATGTCAGGTTAGGTAGATTTGGAAACCCTACTATCAAGATTAAATATAAAATTTCCTTCTTTCAAAGGCTTAGCTAAGGAAGATCCGGATGAGCATATTAGGAGGTTTTTAGCACTATGCAAAATAAGAAGCTTGATGGGAAGAGAGGATGCCTTTTTTATACTCTTCCCTGCCACATTAGAAGGGTTAGCATATAAATGGTTCAACCAGTTTGCTAAAAACCATTTCACCACTTGGGACTTAATGAAAGATGCATTCAAAACTCAATTCCAACATGGAAATACTACAAAGATCATCATAGAGGAATTAGAAAACTTGAGACTAGGTCCAAGTGAAAAGTTTCTAGAGTTTGTAACTAGGGACAAGGCACTAATGGCTAAGTTTCCAGATCCTCCACACAACTTCTTTATTAAGAACTGGTTAGCTTAGCCACTCCCAGTGACCACACAATGTAAAATCAAGGAATTAGTGTTGCCAACAGCCTCCGTAGAGGAGTTCATCAATACAACAGCACGAGTGGAGAAAATAAGGCAACAATATGGAGCAATTTCTTCTCAACTACCCTATTCTATAGAAATGGAGGATCCAGTAATCTAGCTAAGGAAAGAGCTGGAGGGCTTAAAAAGGAATAAGACCCATAAAGAGGAGGAGAATGCTGTTACTCAGTTGAGGAGGGAGATTGAGGCATTGAAGCTACAAAAGGAGGAGGAAGCCCAAGCAGAAGAACTGGCTCAGCTAGGACAGGAGTTCTAGGAACTCAAAGGGGGTGGCATCAAAAGTGGGCTATGGTGTACCATGTGCAGCAAACAAGGTCATGTAGTAAGTGAATGTCCTTTGTTAAGTGTAACTTGCCAACTATGCAGGAAAGCTGGTCATGAGGCTTAGGAATGTCAATCAAGAGGAATGCCTGCAAGAACATATTGGACACAAGGAGGAGCCCTATCACTAGCTAATGTGATGGTGGTTGCACCTAATCAAGGTAACAGTTACAACCCTAGAGAGAGGGACAACTTTGGAAATGGGCCTAGGAGGCCAATTATTTGTTTCAGATGTGGAGAATGTGGGCATTACCAAAGTAGGTGCACTCTCCCAGAAAATGCCCCTCCTTGCAAGAATTGCCCAGGTGCTAGAGACCACTATACTAATTGTTGTCCTAAGAACCAAGCATCTTCATCTGGGCCCCACATTCAAATGATTTCTGTGTGCAAAGAAGAAATGGTAGATCAAGTCAGTGTGCCATCAGCATCTACCAGGGTGGTGCAGTTAGAAGAAATTGAATATTTTACAGTGCAGACAAGAAGCAAGGGGAAAGCTCAAGTAGAAATAGGTCAAGAATCAAGGATTAATGGATTGAACAAAGAAAAAAAGACATCTGAAGACAAAGCCACCACATATGCAGGTACAAGGCAAAAAGGAAATCTCATAGGTACAAGTGATGCCATTGGACATGCATTCAACAGGGCTCATGAGGAGTTTGATAAGTCAATTGGAGCCCATGCTCTTAAGGAATCAGAAGCTTCCAGACTACTCAAGTCCATGAAAAAGGAGGTCAATATTTTTGATTTAATAAAGATGGATGGGAAATTCAGGTCAGAACTCTTGCAGATAATTGATGAGGTGTCCACAACAAGTTTAGTGGCAAAGGTTGTTGTTATGCATAAAGATAAAATTGTAGGGGAAGCACCCCTCATAGATTATAAGAGCCGCCCTCGGCTAACAATCTCTATCAAAGGTCATGAGTTTCAAGGAGTTGTTGTGGATGGTGGTTCAGACATTAACTTGATGCCTGAACATACCACAAAAAAGATTGGACTACACCCTTCAAGACCTGCCAACTTCACTGTAACACTGGCAGACCAAAGCATAGTAAAGCCTATGGGAGTGGTCCCTGCAGTCCCAGTCAAGATACAATGTACCATCTTTAGCTTGGATTTTGTTGTTTTAAGGCTGCCACAGGTAGAAGGAAGTTTCCCCCTGTTAATTGGGAGACCTTGGTTAAGGCATGCCAATGTGCTGCATGATTGGGGCAAGTACACAATGTGGGTACAGCAAGAGGGGAAAGAGTTACAACAAATATTTTTAGAAGAAGGTCCAGACAACCAAAGACATACCAGCATGATGCAGACAATTGGTATTTGTATGGAAGAAGAATTGTTGGACAACCTAGAAGCAGATCTATTTGAAGGAGCAAATTTATATGAAGATGAAAACATGTTGGCTTGGATCCATGCAGAAGACCCATCTTCCTGTTATGGAATTTTTCCAAACTCAAGTAGAGAGGAAGCATATGAAGGAAAAGAGGACATCATTTAGGTTACTGATTCGAGTGAGACAATCTTAGCCAAAGGCCATAGAAGAGAGAAGAAAAGAAAAACTGTTAAGTGCAGAAGTGACGAAGCTACTTCAAATCTTATATCAAGGGCTAGTTTGTTATGGATACTGTACGAATATCATTTGTTATGTCAATTTTTATGATAGTAAGTGCAGATCTTTACAAGGACGTGGAAGGAGTACCTGCAAGTCTTTGGAAACAGAGGGTTCTAGTGGATGAAGAAGCTAGACTAGTAAAAATGAAATTTTGCAGATTAAGTCATAAAGTAGCTGAAACAAAGATACAAAAGATGCAGTATGGAGGAGATAATATTTTAATGAAGGATTTAGGATGGCCCTATTACATGGTCAGTACGCCCAAAAAGAAGACAAAACAAATGGAATGTAGTACAATTGGAGATTATGGAGGAGTTTCTCTTAGTCAACATATCAAAGCTCAAGGCCTATCATCAACACAACTGAAGATCTATGGATCACCTAGAACCTGCAAAATTTGTCTAGGTTGTACATAGCCTTCTCATGTCATTTTTGCTTAAGTTTTAGTAGTTTTTATCCATTTTCATGCTTGTTCTTTGAGATTTTAGCAAATTTAGCAAACATTTCATAGGCTTTGCATACACACAATTTTTGGAATTTTTTTTGGGAATTTTTCAACCATTTTAGAAAATTTCTAGCATTTTTCATCCTTTTCAAATGTCATTTTCTTGCCAAATTGGAGGAATAAAGGAAGCTCTCTGTGGTTTTGAATGAGGAAATTGGCCTAGACCTGTAGGGAATTTTTTGAGAATTTTCCAGATTTTTTTTGTATTTTTCTCCAATTTTTGGATATTTTCACAAAAAAAAATGCCCCATGGATTTTATTTTTTCAGGAAAAAAAGGGGGGGAAGGAAAATTTTGAAAACTCTCTCTCTCTCTCTCACTCTCTCTCTCTCTCTCTCTCTCTCCCCCTCCCCCCCCACCCACCCCACCTACCCCCACCACCGCCCACCCACCCCACCTACCCCCACTACCCCCCACCCACGCCCCACCATTCCCCCACCCACCCCCCACCCCCACCGTTCCCCCACTCACCCCCCACTGTTTCCCCCACCCACCCCCCACCCACCCCCCACCGTCCCTCCACCCACCCCCCGCAGTTCCCCCACTGCCCCCCCACCCCCCACCATTCCCCCACCGCCCCCCCACCCACCCCCCACCGTTCCCCCACCGTTCCCCCACTGTTCCCCCACCGTTCCCCCACCGTTCCCCCATCGTTCCCCTACCCACCCCCCACCCACCCCCACCGTCCCCCCACCCACCCCCCACTGTTCCCCCACCCACCCCCCACTGTTCCCCAACCCACCCCCCACTGTTCCCCCACCCACCCCCCACTGTCCCCTCACTATCCCCCCACCGTTCCCCCACTGTTCCCCCACCCACCCCCCACTGTCCCCCCACCCACCCCCCACCGTTCCCCCCCCCCCTCCCCCCTTGCCCCCCCTTAATATATATATATATATATATATATATATATATATATATATATATATATATATATATATATATATATATATATATATATATATATATATATATATATATATATTTTTTTTCTATGGTCCATGCTTTTGGCTCTAGATTGCACCTCGAATGGCCATTGTTTTCAAACTTGGGGTCATTTTCATGTATCTTGGCACCTCGGAACTCATTTGCAGCCTTAGTTTTTCCAAAATCCCACCTTTTCTCTGCATTTTGGTCAAAACCCACATATTTTGAGCACATTTCTCATGTGTTTTTCATTACCCCACATGGTCCACATAGTCTATTCTCACTTTCTTTTTACTTTTGTTTCACAATTTCCCATATGCAACCCCTGTAGCTCTATTGTTTGATAATTTTGGCCCTCTACAGAGCCCATAATCCTACCCCCTCACCCTCCCTTTACCCTTCTACCCAGCCCCATCCTTAACCCTCCTTGTCCTATCAATCTCAGCCCCCTCAGCCCTCCCTTCCCCCCTCTTCCTACCGTCCATTCACCCTCCTTTGCTTTTCTATGCAACCTCTCTACTTTTGGTTCTTCTCTGGTATTGTATTGTTTTTTATTGCTCTTGGTGGACTTGGTTGCTGCTCAAGTGTTCCTTTGAAGATTTTGCTGCTCAGAGTTTTGACTGTAGCTATCCGGGACGGAGAGCCCATTAGGGAGTGGGCAACTAATGAGCCCATCAAAGTCATATTGGTCAAAGTCAACCATAGTCAAAGTCAACCTTAGTCAAAGTCAAAGCGATCAGAGTCAATGTGTTCTAAGGTAGTGCACAATTAATTGTTCATAAAGGGTATAATTGCAAAAAGTTGGTTGCAAGTTGCAGAGGTATTTTTGTAATTCCCTAAGGTTCAAAAATGTTTTTAAAGTTTTGGAAGGTTCAGGTGAACCCTCTCTTAGGTGCACATTTGAGAAATTAAAAGGCAAAATGTGAAGGTATGTGAAGCGGCTGCATACACAGAAGTGAAAGAATGGTCCCCCCAATTAAAATTTTTGTTTTAGTCTAAAGTCACTACAGGACAAAACAGGGATTCGTTGGTTGCTCATCTTTGAGACAATCTTGGGACATCAAAGTGAGCACCAAGATAGTACTCTAGCAGTTAGGAGTGTACGAGAATCGACACTCAAATCAAGACAAGGCATTATTCTTGAAGACTAAGCAAGGTGAGCATAGTCTAAGCTAAGCAAGAGAGAGTAGTGCAAGAGACACACAATGTGCGGTGCAGAGAAGTGAGTGCAAGGTATGCATGAAGAGTGACTAAGAAGTGTGCAGAGAAGGGCTAAGCTATACCACCAAAGATCCCAAGGTCCCATTGAAGCTGTGCTCGTGCCGACAGAAGGTGTCCATCCCTCCCCCTTATTGGAAGCTTGGTGCAAGGTGTGCACAAGTGTAGGCTTGGAGAAGGTGGAGGTCTGGTGCAGAGAAGGTCGACAACAACAAGACCCTTGGGTATTTTGTATTTTGTGATTGTGCACTCTGTGGGATTTTGCACAGAAGCATTGGGTTGTATTGTGCATCACCATTGTATTTGTCTTCTTATAATCAATCAACAGAGGCTTTCGGTGTGTATCTTTCTTCTTATCTTTCCCTTTTCTCCTACAAACACTCAAATCCCTTTTTGAACAAGAATCCCCCAATAGGGCTCATCAAAACCAAAGCCTCAACCTTCCTCTTCCACTCATTCCTCTAATGATGCTAATTTGCAAAACAAGAAGAGATGCAAATATTGCGGAAAGGCTAGTCATACTATTGATGAGTGTAGAAATTAAACTTGCTAAGCACAATGAAAAGAAGAAGGAATATCCCATTTTTGTTGCTGAAAATTCTCCAAATACAAAGAATGATGAAGCCAACATGGTTCAAGATTTTCGGGTCTATGTTGTTACATGTCATTATGATGCATCTTTGCACTCTAAATGCATGGTTCTGAGTGAGGCTGATTCAGATTGGTTCTTTGATAGTGGTGCGTCAAAGCACATAACTTCATGCACAAGTTTTTTGCATCTTTGAAAATTGCTTCCAAAGGAGGACATGTGGTGTGTGCAAATGATGCCTCTTATCTTGTGATTGGAGTAGGAGAAATCATTAGGAAAAAAGGTGAACCTTGCATGGGCCTTTTAGCTTAAGGAGTGATTAGCCATGGACCAATGAGAAGAGGGTGGTGGCCACAGTCTAGTCCCTTAATCACATAGACTAGACATATGTTTCCCTTGTTTTTGTGTGGTCAAAGAGCTAGAAACCATCTAGAATTGGTGGTTTTTCTTAGAGGATGGTTTTGAGAACCTCAAAATTCATTTAGAGCCATTCGATTCATAGAAGATCGAAGGGCCACGATTGAATTCAAAAAGTCAAGGCGCGGACGAATTCCCACCCTTGGATTAGCTTGAGATTGAATGGATGAGATACATGCAATCATTACAATAGGCACCTTTTTGACAGAACCGTTGGATTTTGGGTGGAATCGAATGGTGGAGTTTGAATTCTCTGAAGTTTGAGCGCTTAGCCTTGTAGCCATTAGATCTAGGGATGATCCGACGGCTTGGATTCAGCCTAGACATCAAAAAGGCGCCTTTAAATGGTAGCCACTAGATGTGCCTCACATCTGACGGTCTGAATGCATCCGGAAAAGAGGTTCAGCCCCGTTCGCACACGTCCATTAGATCTAGAATGATATGACGGTCGACCTTTTTGTAGAGAGAATTCGAAGATCCTGTCCCCACTCCCACGAGTTCTCTTCCATTCTCTCTCTACATTAAAATATTCTTTGATATACACCAATGATTCAATCAATCTAAAGGTTCAGAGAGGCTCACGTATGAGAGAAAAAAGAGGATATTTCATCTACAATATTTTATTATGCCAAACCACTAGTGGTTTCATGTGGCTCCTTAAACTCATGGGTTAAGCATTTTAATCCCTAAAAATTAGGGATCCTTACAAGGCCCATGTAGGGTTCACCTTTTTTCCTAATGTTGAGGCTACGATTGCTCATGGAGATGTGATTCTCTTGAACAATGCATTGTTTGTACCCGATATCAAGAAGAACTTAATTTCAATTCTCTTGATTACTAAAGTTGGACTTAATGTAGACTTTGTTGATGATAAGTGTATGGTTCATGATTTCAGAAATGGTGATATTATTGTGATGTCTGGTACAGTATGTAATGATTTGTAACATGGATACATACAAGAGGGCTACCTCAAATGCCTTGGTTGCTCATACTTCTTCCTTGGCTGAAATGGAGCTTTGGCATGCTTGTTTTGGTCACTTGAACTTCAATAGTTTGCTCTACTTGCAAAAGAAGGACATGGTTATTGGTTTGCTAACACTTGAGTCCATTGTAAACGCATGTGGAGGTTGCATTCTTGGAAAAATGGATCATGCTTCTTTCCAAAAAATAGTCACATATGCACTACAAGAAAATTGCATTTTGTTCATAGTGATGTGTGTGGTCCTGTCAAGACTCCATCTTTTGGGAAGCATGTATATTTTGTTACCTTCATTGATGATGCTACTCGTCATACATGATTGTATCCTATGAAAGCAAAGAATGAGGTATTTTCTTGCTTCAAAGCATTTTTAGATGTGGCTGAAAATTTCTCTTTAAACAAGCAGAGGTTTTTCACACCAATGTACAGTTCCATATACATCTCAAAAAAATGGGGTTTCTGAGCATAAAAATGTAACACTTTTTGAAATGGCACGATGTATGGTTAAAGGAAAACACCTTCCTCACAAGTTTTGGATGGAAGCAGTCATATGTGCAAACTATGTGTTGAATCAATGTCCTAGAAAAGCATTGAGAGTCATCACTCCTTATGAGGCTTGGAATGCACATAAACATGTGGTTATTCATATGCATGTGTTTGTTTGTTTGGCATATGCTATTGTGCCATCACAACAATGTCATAAACTTGATGAAAAGGCAAAGAAATGTATATTTGTTGGTTATAGTGCTAAAAGTAAGGGATATCATTTGTACAATCCATTGATGAACACAATTATTGGAAGTCAAGATGTGGTATTTGCTGAAAATTCAATTTTCCCTCTAGTTGAATGCAAAAAACAATCAAGAGCTAGCTCATAAGATGTGTTCGATACACTCATGCCTTTATTCCAAAGTGGTGCACTTGACTATAGCCATGCAGACCAGCCAATTGAGGCACAAAGAGCTAAAAAATTCCAACCAAGTAGAGCAGAAAACACAGAGAATTTCAAGCCATATGTGGCTGAAAATTTTTAGCCAAAAATTATCGGAACTACTAGAACTTTCCAGCCACATATGGCTGAACATTTCCATCAAAATATGGTTGAAAATGAGCATGAAATTCAGCCCACACATGATATACATGTTGACAAGGTATTTCATAATGAACACATGTCTATGAAGAGTGCACAAAGTCTATGCCATCCATAATTCACCAATAAATCAACACTAGCATGTAATGAAGTAAAAGCATTGAAAACTATGTATCTTGCTACATCTCTACTCATGTATAATGATTCATGACTAATTTCACGCTCCTCAAATGTAAAATTAGTAATTGAACTATTATATCCTTGACTATTGTTTATTAAACCTGCAATATTTTCGTGGATGTAAGGTTCTCCATCAATATAGAATCTTTCAGTTTTTGCATGTGTAATCCCTCTACTAGTAAGAGAAGCTGGATTAAGGCATAATCCAAAAATACTCATGCTTTGGACATAAGGTGTAAGTCGATGCCAATCTCCCCATCCATATATAGGACCACAAAATGACATAAGAATGACTTCAAATTTTGGATCCACATACATATCCTCTACAATAAAGAGACCACAACCAACACCAATAATAGTGGAGGGAGCAATCATATAGCGATTACCCCAAAAGTTGAAAACCTCTCCATCTAAAGGAAGTGATCCTCCATTCCATCCTCCATATCTTCTTCTATCATATGTTTGTACTAGAGGATGATCACGAGTTGGCAACCGATAATCTTCAGCCATTTTAGTCTTTAAACCAAGAGGTAGATGATTCTGAGAAACCTCTGCTTGTAATTGATGAAGGACAAGTCGGTGATGTGTATGGCATATATTAATATTTTTAGTAAGAGAATCGGCATCATCATCATTGAGAAAATATTCATGTATATTAAGTATAATTTGATTTTGTATATGATTTTCAAATAAAATAATGACATTAATTTATAGAATCAATACATACCCAATGATCAGTTGGTGGTGCATGCTCAAAACTACCATACTCTACCTCATGTTCAATACATTCCAATCATGGTCTTTGATTCGTGGCATAACAAAACTTACACCAACATATAATATGCTCTTGATGGTAAAAATCATCATTCCTATCGAAGAACATATGTGAAGTCATTGCATGGGTAGGAGGTGGTGGATTACCCTCTGATTGATTAGAATATGATTATAATGTAACAATAAAAAAACATATCATTTAGTAATGTGCATATCTATCAAATATTAGAATTAAAAGTTTGATATACTTACGATAAGTAGTCCTTGCACGATTAGGAGATGGTGGTGGAGTTCCCTCTGATTGATCAGAATCTCATTGTGTAGCAAATCAGGGTACTAGATATTAATAATCTGACTATTTACATACAAACACATTCACATGTACACATTTACATATACACACATATTCACATATACGAAAGTACACATTTTGACATATAAATACACATACAAAACTATAATTATATGACATTTGTATGTATGCATGCATATGTGGATGTATGTGTGTGTGCATGTATTTATTATGTATGTGTGTGTATCTATATATGTGGGTATGTGTATGTGTGTGTATATGTATGCATGTCTATTAATGTGTCTGTATTTATTATGTATGTTTCTATATGCATGTAGTATGTGTAAGTGTATGTATGTACGTATAAGTGTACGTATGTGTGTATATATGTGTATATATGTCTATGTGTATGTTTGTGTGTTATGTATATGTGTGTATGCACATGTCTAGGAGTATGTGTATTTGTGTGTATGTGTGCATGTATTTAGTATGTATGTGTGTGTGTATATGTGTGGATATGGTGTATGTGTGTATGGATGTATGTAGGTGTAAGTATATGTATATGTATATGTGTATGCATGTGTGTGTGTGTGGGTATGTGTATGTGTGTGTATGTATGTATGTGTAAGTATATGTATGTATGTGTAAGTGTATGTATACATGTATGTGTATTTATGTGTATGTGAGTATGTGTATGTGTGCATGTATTTAGTATGTATGTGTGTGTATGTATATGTGTGGGTATGTGTATGTGTGTGTATGTATGTATGTGTAAGTGTATGTATGTATATGTAAGTGTACATATATGTATATGTGTATGCATGTATGTGTGTGTATGTATGTGTATGTGTGGATATGTATGTATGTGTAAGGCATATGTGTATTTGTATGCATGTATGTGTGTGTATGTATGTATGTGTAAGTGTATGTATGTATGTATGTATGTGTAAGTGTATGTATATGTGTATGCATGCATATGTGTGTGTATATGTATGTGTGTGGGTATCTATTTAGTATGTATGTATGTATGTACGTGGGTATGTGTATGTATGTGTAAGTAAGTATGTCTAAGTGCATTTATGTGTGTCTATGTATGCACGTTTATAAATTTAAAGGTTTTTTAGTATTCCGATCCTTTTTTTGTTTGAGATTAAAATAACGGGAGATATTGTATGGTATAAAATAAGAGAAGACCTAACATTGCACCTGAGATGTGGTAGTTTTTTTGTAGATAGCTACACCTTCAGGAATCATTTCCTCAGCAGAAGGTATACAAATTAATAGTTTATATTACTATGACTTATAATTCTCATATGTTTTATAAATGTTTTACATTTAATCTAAGTATTTTTGTTTCATTAAATAAATGCAGGCTCTTGCAAAGAAGAGAGTTGAGTCAGATCATACATCACAATTAAGCCAAATGGGCCATCATGGTTTTGTAGCTACATTTGTAAGTATATGTATTATTGAAACTATATTTTTTATTTTAGCTAAAACACTAATCATTAATGTTTTTTATTTGTTTCAATGTAGCGAAAGCATTATGATCGATATCCTATGAAAAGGGAAATCTATTTTGCTACACATTGTGGATATTGATGTCTGAGTGAGTACATGGAAGATCATCCAAATGCTTTTGTGAGTATTATTAAATTTCATATGACTATTTTATTTTTATTGATGTTTTATATGTTTTATTTATCTATTTTTGTTATATTAATACAAGAGTATTATGGAGAGGTAGATATGGATGAGGTGGATAGACATACACAGGTAGGGAAATCTCAATCGTTACAAAGTGCTCACACCTCTACTCATGATGCAACTACAGATACATTAGATCATGCGAATGATCATGATGATGAGGATGATTATGATGATGATCATGATGATGATGACTTACATGATGATGTGGATGATCATGATCAGGATGACTCATATATTACATTCAATATATATTTCACATTGATATACATATTTTTTTTATATCTATATATTTTCTCATTAATCTAGTTATGTTTTGAATTGTGTCTATGGTACTAATTAATGAAAAGTCTTGTTCCAATGATTTTTATTACTGTTTACATTTAACATGTGATTACTTTAACTATATAATTCATTCATATTATATGTGTGTTTGTATGTATATATGTATGTATGTGCATGTAGTTGCTTGTGTATAAAATGTATGTATGCACATGTAGGTATATATCTATATTTGTGTAAGTGTGTCTACATGAAGGTATATGTGTGTATATATATGCATGTAGATATGTTTTATGCATATGCATATGCATGTGTGTATGTGTATGTGTATATCTGTGTATTTGTATGTGTATATCTATGTATGTGTCTGTGTAAGTGTATGTGTGTATGTGCATATGTATGTGTATGTGTGTGTATGTGCATGTGTATGTGTATGTGTATAAGTGTATTTATGTGTGTGTATGTGTATGTGTAGGTATATATGCACGTGTATGGGTGTGTATATGTGTGTATGTGTATGTGTATGAGTGTGTACATGTATGTATGTGGATTTGTATGTGTACGTGTATATATGTGTGTGTGTGCATTTGTTTGTATATGCATGTGTACATGTACGAGCATGCATGTGCATGCATCTCCATTTGCATCCATGTGTATGTGCATGCATGTGAATGTGCATATGCATGTGTATAAGTATGTGTTAATGTGTGTATGTGCATGTATATATGCAATAATGCATGCATGCATGTCCTTTTATGTGTTTGTAGATATGTTTGTGCATATGTATATGTGTATGTGTGTGTATGTGTAAGTGTATGTGTGCACATGTGCATGTGTATGTGTGTGTATATGTGTGTGCGTGTATGTGCATGTGTATGTGTGTGTATATGTGTGAGCGTGCATGTTCATGTATAACTGTATATATGCATATGAATGAGTAAGTATGAGTATGTTAATCAATGAAAATAAAACCCGTATTCCTTGTAGTGTTGGTTTCACTTTTACCTTTTGGATTCTCTTTTCTTTTCTTCGTTTTGGTTTCACTTTTTTCTTCACTCTCTGTTTCCATGGTTATTTATGAAAAAAAGAAGAATTATTGTGGTTGACATAGAAAGTAACGATGGTGTAGTAGTGCTATGTGGTTTGATGTGATATGTGGTAAATGGTAAGTCTATCTATGTCGGGGTGTGGACGAAAGCTTGTTGCTAGTGAAAAAGCTAAATTAAATGGGTAATGTTGTGGAAGTGTCTATGCTACACACATGAGCAACGACGATGTTGCTTATGGGGTTGTAGATCAGACTGAGGATTGTAGTTCACATTCTTTACATCTTGCTTGTGCGTCAATGAGTAGATTGAATGTAGCTTCTCTATCATCTGCTCCAAACGCATCTATCTGTCAAAACACTCTAAACTACAGAGCACGTTCTTGCTCCTATATTATATGAAGACGTAACGACTAGGCTGCTTAGTTGGCATGACGACTAGGCACTGGGCAGGCAAGCATGGAGGGGCATCTATGTAGGACACTGAATAGTGGCTTCTATCTGGAGCAGCGAGGTACGGAGTGTACTGCAATATCGAACTGTGAATAATTTTATGGGCAACCACTTTTAGAAATACTGCTATGAAAGTAGCCCGAAACTTGCTACCCCACGAATCTCAACAGAATTGCATAGAATTACAAGGGAAAAGGAACTTTTGGATTGTAGCTGTGTACTATCGATCTCAAGAGAGCGAGACAGAAATATAAGAAACAACGGAGTTTTCGGCTGCGACAGCAGCGCCCATTCGCGCTGACTCTGTGTACATGAAAAAATGTACTTTTAAAACACTATCGTGAGCGTAAAGCGACAAACATGGACTAAGATGAGAGAGAGAGAGAGAGAGAGAGAGAGAGAGAGAGAGAGAGAGAGAGAGAGAGAGAGAGAGAGAGAGAGAACAGTGACAACACGGATGCTCGAGACAAAGCGGCATTAGGATGATTGTGCTCGTATCACGCGTACGGAATAACAAGGTCAAAAGCATAATTGTCCTAATATCGACGTCAGCGGTATCAAAGGAACACGAGAAAGTATCCTCAAAGATGAGAGAGAGAGAGAGAGAGAGAGAGAGAGAGAGAGAGAGAGAGAGAGAGAGAGAGAGAGAGAGAGAGAGAAGCACAATATGGATTTTTCGAGACAGACCAGGATTAGGAACATTCTGCTCGTATCGCGCATAAGGAATCACACAGTCAAACGCGTGCTCTGCTAATGACGAGCTCTGCATTATCAAACACGAGAGAGAGAGAGAGAGAGAGAGAGAGAGAGAGAGAGAGAGAGAGAGAGAGAGAGAGAGAGAGAGAGAGAGAGAGAGAGAGATGTTAATATTATTATCGAATGCTTGCCATCCATGTTCGTTGAAAATCGACCAGGAATGAGTTACAGAAGTTGGAAGCCACGTGCAAGAATTTCTTTGAATTGCACATCTCAACCGGAGAGGAGTTTCCAAAATCAAATGATGGATCCACAACCTCCCCAAGGGCGAGGGTCGGTTGCCGATTCTCAATGTTGGAGCAATGGTGAACAAGCTTATAACTGAATGGGACATTAAGGCTTGCTTGAAACAAAAATATTCATGGGCTCTAATAATTCTTAGGAGCACTCATAGCCTACACCTTAAAGGTAATTCCACCTAAAAGTGGGCATTGGAATCACACTAAATGACTTCATTTAGTCCCTTATATCTAAGTGTTGGAAAAGAAAAACTTTTCAAGTTCAACAATGTGGTAGCAAATCCCACCAAGCAATTCTCACATCAGCTCAGTCAAGGGATGATCGTTTCCTCGAATCTAAAGCATCAAATCATAGCTAGAATAAGAAAAGAATTAGCAACAACAGAAATACCTCACATCTTGATTTGAGTGGACCTCACTTTTACACACCTATAAGAATATGATATGTTCAAGGGATTAGTATGTGAACTTCTAGGCCTGTAATAAATATCTAAGCTCAACCATTAAATAAACACACAGATCTATTAAGGTGGTCGTTGCTTACTGTCTAAAGATTTCAATCTTACCCTCTCTCTTGCTAGATAGCCTATCACCAAAGTTGTTTTTAATCCTTTACTATTAGTCAATTTGTAGCTATTTTAATGTCATGAGATCTCAAGATCAAGGCGAAACATGAAGGCCATTGAATAAAAAAGAAAACTATATCAAGAGGAATTGCTTAGTAAGGTTACAACGTATCTTCTTAGCTTTGTTGCATCAAGGGAGATTACAGGAACTCTAAGGAGCTTTGTTGCATCAAGGGAGATTACAGGAGCTATAAGGAGCTTATTGAAAAAAGAATTATGGGGTTTGGGGTTTTCACTTATGCATGGTTTAGGACTTACTTTGTTGCACTTCCAACCAACATCTACTAATTTGTTACTTGACTAAAGGACTACTTATTACTTGACTAAAGGACTACTATGTCCAATCTCGGGTTTAAGATATTGGTAGAATGCAAAAAAGAAACATTCCCTCACCTTTGTCCACCAAACTTCAATCGGACCAAAGAAAATTCTAAATAAATTTCACAATTGTTCAACATAGGACATTGAAGGATTTGAACTTAAAATTTGAGCATTCATCACCTCTACTTACAATGTCCCATACCACTATACCCACTTTGATGTTGATGTAAAACTTAAATGTTTGGGAATATCAATCCCACATCAACACCATCATGTAGTGACTTTTGCTTAAGCTTAATTTTTCTTTAGATTCATGATCTTGTACTAAAAGCATAACACTAGTATGTCAATTTCTAATAACTCCAATAATTGGTATTAGAGCAAGTTGCTGCTTCATCTAGGGCATTGCCAACACCCCTAAGGTCAGAATCTCATGATCCCATGAATATTGGTGAGCATACTTAGGGCCATCAACAGTTCAAAATTGCTTTGCAATGTCGTGCCGAAATTTCGCTCCGAGCTTGTTTTGACCTCCGAATGCACTGTTGGAATGCCTCTGCAAGAAATTTACTCCTTTTGTGCTAAAGACATATACAGGTTTTGATTCACTAGTACAAGTGACTCAAAGTGTGTTACATGTTAAGAAGAGCTTGACAGGGTAGTTTTCTTCAACTTTTTGAGATACAACTATTTTTTTGCATCAGGGTATTTTAATCAGTGGCCATGGCTGAAAGCAATGATGTATTCTGTATGTTGACTATTGAGGACAAGTTGGATGGTATCAATTACCCATTATGGGCATACATGATGCATCATGTATTGGTGGCAAAAGGACTGTGGAATATTATGCAAGGTGTTGAAAAACGACCTACTATAGGTGAAAATACATTTATTGAAGGTGATAGAGATGGTGTTGAAGATGGCAATCTTCAAATTCCTGTTCGTGTTGTAGTTCTTGCTGCACCTACTATAGAGCAACTTTGTTTGGATGGCAGAGATGCTCATGTACATGCATTGATAGCTTTGACTAACAAACATGCCATTATTAAACAAAAAAGCATGGTTGGGATCCACTTATAACTTTATGCTAGGAAAGAAATGAGGCTGGTATTGCTTACCTCCAAAAATAGTTGGCGAGTGAACATATGAACGAAGGAGATTCTATGGATAATTGTTTGACAAAGATCAAAGATCTCATCCTCAACAGCAAGGGGGAACCTTTGAGCCACTCATTCTAGCAAATGTAGCATTTGCACACCATTCCAAAGATGAAGATGTTGCATTAACCATAGCACTAACATATGTCACACTAGGAAAATACATTGAGGGTGTTATCATATAACAAAAGCTTTAAGCCTAACGTCTATGTGTGGAGATGACCATATGAGGGTATCATGTGTATATTTAAGCCTAACAATAGCTTAAAACAAGAAAGCACTTGAGAAGTGAAGGCAAATTATGAGGACACACTTGGGCATATGGGACGAAAAATGCATAGGGCATCATTTAGAGGAGGCTATTGATCTATTGGAAAGGATTTGGGAGGAAGAAAAAGGTGAGCATGTGAAGAAGTAGTAAGGGTTCTCCTTGTGATGACCAATTGGAGATCTCCTACTCCTGAAACTGCAGCTGTTCTTGTTTATACATGTAGTTCATCTCCTCATAACTCTTGCTAATGACTCGAGCAAGTTCACCATCAATTGAGCAAGCAAGGGATGCGCTACCAAGATCGCAATGAACAAATAAGTACCACAAGAACTTTAAGATTAAGAGTGCATTCCTTCCTCGAGTCTCTCTTTGAGCTTGTCCTTTGTTGAAGGAGAGGTCTACTTATATAGTTTTTCTGGAAGTGAAGGTTAGCAAAAGGGGATGAAATTAGTTTCTTCTTTGGCAGGCTCTATGACAATTTTGGTACTCTGACAGCTTCCTTCTTGGTCCACTTTTCTTGCACCGTCACTATCTTCCAAATTTTGGTATTCAGCGCCGTCCACCATCCATGAGTTCTCCGTGTGCAAGTGGCTGAAAATTTAGACCATATGGAGATCTGGAAAATTTAGTCACTTTTTTCAAGTGAAAAAGTAGACTAAATCAAAAGTACACCCTTTTCTTAAAAACTAGACTACTTTTGAAGTAAGTAGACTAACTTCATAAAAATGGTGAACTTTTGAGTAAGTCGACTAACTGGTAAAATTTGACTAAAAAAATAGACTAGTTTGAGAAATTGGTCAACTTAGGAATTTAGGCTACTTAGAGAATTGGTGAACTGGGAAAATTAGACCACTCAGGAAATTAGTGAAATGGGAAAATAGGCAACTTAGGAAAAAAGGTGAAATGGGTATTAGGCAACTTGGGAAAATAGGTGAAATGGGAAATTAGGCAACTTGGGAAGATAGGTGAAATGGGAAATTAGGCAACTTAAGAAGTTGGGAAAACAGTGAGGTAGGAAATTGGGAATTTGGCCTTCTTCATGAACTCATGAGCTGGATCCCCTCTTCACCATTTTCTTTCTCTTCGCTTCTTCTGCTTCTCCTCTTGCTCGAAGTTGAGGTAACTTGTCTTGTATTTGGCTTCTGCATCTTGAAAAACAAACATAAAATATGTTATTTTAAGGGTATATCAAAGTAACCCGCTACATGTTGCCCACCACTTAGACATTCTCCATCGTCGAAGAAAAATAATAGTTTTTTCTCTCTCTTTTTTTTCCATTTTTTTTCTTTTCTCTCTTTTTTTTTTCTTTTTTTTCATCATCTTCTTCTTCTTCTCTTTATTTTTTGAAATAATGTAAGTGAGAGATAATATGGAAAAAAGGGAGACATTTGCAAGTAAAATGCAATACATGCTTCTTACAAAAGGAAGTAACTAGAACAAAAAGATGGCCAATAGAAAGTAGAAAGAAACATCTAATGCTATCCACTACCATTCCTAACTAGGGTGCATTTTGTGCCACCATAAAGAGAGTTTTTTCCTTGTCGTGGATGGCTTTATAGAACATTGCTTCCTTCCATAACTTCTCGTTCTCCTCTTTGAGTTCCTGGTTTTTCTGCTCTAGTTGCTTGTTGTGGTCTTCTAAGGCTACACTCCATTTGTGAAGCTGAAGTACTTGTTGGTTTGCCTCTCCCATAAATGAAGAGATCCCTTTGTGATAGTCATGGAGTAGTGAGAGAGATTCTAACGTGTTTCTTGCATTAAGATTTGCTATATGGATGTATTCTAATGTGGGGAGTGCATAAGTGGTAGAACAAGGTGCGAGTGGAGGTGTGCTAGAATGCATGGGTTGGGTGGATGTGGAGTGCATATGTGAACCAGAAGGGGTAACTAAGATGGTGGGGGCAGGTGAGCTTGGTGATGGCATAGGAGGAGGTATGGGAGGTATGGAGATAGGTGGGACATGTATAGGTGTATGATGAGGTCAAATCGAAGGTGACATACGTAGTGAAGGAATTTGGATAGAAGGTGATGCATGTGGAGTGGAAATAGTAGGGGGAGATGGTGGTGGTGTGGGTGGATTATATGAAGCACTATGGTGAGTGCAAACCTGAGGATTAGGAGCCCTTTTGCATACATATGTATGTGAAATAGGGGGATGAGTACCTTTTGCTGCAACATAACTTTGATCACCAATTGGAAGGGCTCGGATGTCTTCTAATGCATCACCTTTTACTTGTGCTCGTTTTATCGGGAGTTTCCTTCTCACAGGAGTGGATGGGTTTCACTTCATGGAAGATGGATAGAAGACTATACGTGAAATTTCTTTGCATCTTTTTGTACCTGTACCGCATGCCTCTTCCTTTTCTCCATGATGGATGCCCATATTAGATGATGGAGGGATATGGACGCACCCAGGCAAGACATAAAAGCGCGTCATAAGCAGCCATATTGTTGAATGGAAACTTGGATTCGACCCTTCTTAAGAGGATAAAATATTGACATGCACATAAAAGATGATAGTACCTTTCTGAGAGGTCGTTGGCAGTGAAAAACTTCACACATTCCTCACATACCTTGCTTGCGTCGACTCCTGAGTATGATCTCCGTGGCATAAGCCATTCTGACTCTTTCATCCCCACAACTTTGTTTACCATTTTCTTGGTAAGAGTTCCTGCTGTAAAGTGGGGAAAGGACTCGAAGAAGTCAATCACCTCGTTTGTTGCAATATTTCTGGTAAGTGGTACTTTGGCAATGCAACTCATCCTCTTTGAAGATCTCTTCCAATGATGTTGGTGGAAGAGAATCATGGGTGATCAATGTGAGTGAATCTTCTCCTTCACTTGATGACTGGGCTGAACCGAAACCTTGCTGATATGGTTCATCATCAGAGTCATAATGATTGCTACTCATAGAATTCCTTAAAGATGAATGAGACATGTTATTTTGCTAATGGTTGGATGCTTTTGTCTTCTTCCTGAATGCCCACCTTGTAGGTTCTTAGATTTTCACACTTTGCATAAGATGAGAAAAGAACAATGAAATCCTGCTGCTACTACTCTGATAACAAATCTAAGGTCAGTTTTTAGCTAATAACAAATCCAAGGTCAATTTTCAGTGGACTGCCCATTCAAAGGTGAGAAAAATGGCCAAAACATTCAAAGGTGCTGCTCCTGTATAGGCTGCTGCTCTCCATTTAAACTAGCCATTGACTCACTTTTCAAGGGAAGAAAGGCAACTGCTCATATCTTGAACGCAGATGGTGAAGAGCTGGCAACAGTCGACTGAAAAGTAGATGATTAAGAAAATGGTATATACATACGTACCCCATGGACTTACAAATGCACTTTTAACTTGGTCCTTTGGATGGAAGAACACTTGGTTGTATCCGCTAAATCCATCCATGAAACTGTATAAAACATGACCAGCCACATCTTCCAAAACTTGTTCTGAAAATGGGGTTGGAAACCCATCGGGAATCGTAACCTTGTTGAGAGCCCAAAAATTGACACAAACACGTATCTTGTTGGATTGCTTCTTTTGGACTATTATCATCGATGATAACCATTCCGAATGCTCCATTGGGACAATGATCCTTGGTTCCTCTAGCTTTTCTATTTCTATTTTGACTTCTTCTGCATACTTTGGATTCAGTTGATAAATCCTTCCTCTTACTGGCTTCACATCATGAATTAGGGGAATAGAATGCTCTCCAAGATGAACAGGAATTCCCTCTAAGTCATGGTAACTCCATGCAAACACATCCTTGAAATTTTGAATGAAAGTGGTTACCTGATGGAGCAAGGATAGATGATCCCAAAGCCATGTTGCTAGTAAGATTGGTTGTGAGTGTTCCTCATTTCCAAGATTGACTTGCATTACAGGTTGAGATGTCATGGTTGATTGTTCGTTTTGATCTCCAAAAATGCGTTGTGGATAGGCTGGAGATTCCTCTATGTTGATTTTTGATTCCTTTTCTTGCATCCATGAAGGTGAAAGCTCTTTGATCCACTGTATGTCGGATGGTATCGGTAAGTCATCTATTGCAACTCTTTTCTCCTTTCCTTAGGTCAAATCCTTTGAAACTCCTTTTTTTCCCCTCCTCAAGTCCATGACCAGTTCTCCAAGCCCAAGAGTTTCTACCTGTTCAGACTCTCCTTCACAAATAGATATGCCATAACATGGAAATGCTTCCATCCATTCCAAAAGATCTTGGTCAACGTTTATTTCAATTTCATTACATGCTTCAGCGATAGGAATGTGTTGTTCTTCGAGAATAGTGAAAGAATGAGCATTACCTCCCTGAGATCATTTCGGATCTAAATGTACTTGTTTCTGTACTTGCCCCGAGAGGTTAACTAAAATAGTATCATTTCCCCAATCATGCATGGCTTGGATGTGCCTTAGCCATGGCCTCCCTATGAGTAGAGGAAAGCCTCCATTGAACTGCGGTAGATTTAACACCACAAAATCTAAAATGAATGTCAGCCCGTCCATCTCTACCGGTATCTTTTCTACAATACCAAGAGGTTTAACTCGACTTTGGTCAGCCAAGGTGATTGTGAACTTCGCTTCACCTGAAAGTTGGAGTCCAAGTGATTTGAGGGTAAAATCTAGCATGAGATTTATGCCTGAACCTCCATCGATTATTACTCCATTTATAGTTATTCCATATATAGTGACTGATAGACATGGACTCCTCAAGTCGGTTAGAGAGTTGGTTGATACCTTTGTGAAGTTCTCGGAAATTGAAGCTTTCATCAGGTTCATTGGAGTGTGCCCACCACTTATTGCAAGCATTGTCGGAGGAGACAATGTCTCTATGATCCCTATAACTTCACTTCTAAATCTTTCATCCATTCTTAATAGATCATACAACGATACCTGCTGGATGGTGTGCTTTAATATTTCCTCCGTCTTGATGATGGATGGTATTGGCGAAGGTAGAGGAGGCTTGTTACATGAATGGAGTTCCCTCATCGTTTCTTCAAAAACTTTGTCTATTTCCTGCAAAACTTCAGATTTTTTCGTATGTGAGTCTTTTTCTTGGAGGACCCTTGCTTTTGCTTTCTTTTTCTGGGCTCTAGTCTGCACCCCTTGTTCTTGATCCATTTCTTGCAATGCCACCACTCTAGCTTCTGGACTTGGGATGAAAGATGGGTTTGCATTGAGTTCTTGATTTCCTTCTTCTCTCTGTTGTAAATCAGGTTCTAACTCTGGAGCATAGTTTGGGGTTTCTTTTTTTGGTCCATGATTGTGCAAGGAAACATCTCCATGAAGTTGACCAAGATCACTTAGTGGAGTGGCATAAATCTGGGAAAAAGAGTCGATTTCGAAAAAATGTCTATTTTCTTGAATTGGGTTATCTTGGGGAAATAAGTCGACTTCAAAAATTTGACCATTTTTAAGTAGACCATTTTTAAAAGTTTGGGCAACTTCAAGTTGCCCATTTTCCGAAAATTGGTCTACTTTATGAACGTGGTCATTTTTACAAAGTTGGTCAAATTTTTTAGTCACTTGCCCATCTTTTAAGTCGACTTCATGAACTTGACCATTTTAAAAAAATGGGTCAACTTTTTTAGGTGAAAAAAATCGTCCATATTGCCCAGGGGCATCACACATATACGGGTCCTCTTTCTCAGATAAGTGCCATTGTGAGTGTACATGAGAAGATTGGTGTGACAACCCGTGGGCAAGAGCCCCCCCCCCTTCCTGTATTTCTATCTAGCCCTTGTTGGTGCTTGTGTGGGTTGCCGACCGGCGCTAAATTGCAAGTACTTATAGGCGGACATAGTGAGCCTCCGACCCAAGTGACCCAAGCGAACCAAGTGACCCTTGCGCTCCTCGTGCAGTAGCCTTCGTGCTAGTCCCCTCCGCACGCACCTCTCAAAAGCACCGTTGTGCCATCGAGGGGCCGTTGTACGCGTTTGCCCGCGACGCTTAATGCGGGCCGCCTCACTGTAACGCGTTTACCCGCGACGCTCAACGCGGGCCGGCTTAGGCCGTTCTTTCTGTAATCGTTCTCTTTCTAATGCAAGCAAGTTTTTTATTCAACAATTGACTTTCTGCTTTCAAGCAAGCGAACAAACACTCAAGCAAGTCACCCTACCGACGGGCCGGTGCGAGTCGCCGAGCGAGCCCGGGGTGCTTGTTATTTTTTTTATGATTTTGGAACGATGGAAAAAGATAAAGAGGATGGGCCGGTAGATTGGATGTTGGCTCAAGAGCACCGCATGGGCCGTCTTGAGTCCACCATTGCCGACCTAGCTCAGCTCCTCAAAAGTCAGGTGGAACCGAAAGGAGATAAGAATAAGGATACGGGGAAGCAACCAGAGGCACAAGAGGGCGAGACCTCGAGACGAACATCCCGGTAGGGCCGTCGACCACATACACGGCGACGTCGGCCTGTCTCCTCCTGTGACGATGGAAGCGACTCGGATTCCTATGGAAAGTTCAAGCCATGTCCACCAAAAAAGTTTCGGGGTAAATGCAACTCTCTCGCAGTCTCCAAATGGCTATGAGACATGGAGCAATACTTCAACCTACAAAGGGTGGGCAAACGGCACTGGGTAAAAAATCGCCGCATCCTTCCTGGCCGACAACGCCGATGCATGGTTCTTGGCAGAGTCAACAAGGGAGGAATTCACATCATGGAAGGACTTCAAGGTGGCATTTGAGGAGTATTTCATCCCTCAAAATGAATCCTTCAAACTCAGGGACGAATGGAGGGGCCTCAAACAAGAAGGCTCGTTGTCTGAATACATACGCAAGTATAGAAGGCTCATGTTGCAGATAACGGAGATGCATGATCTCGATCGGTTGCATGGGTTCCTATACGGGTGTAGCGTTTGGACAAGACGCGAGATAGAAAAGCAATCGCCCAACACATGGGAGGACACGATTGTCATGGCGGAAAGGTACCAAGATGCTGAGAGCAACCGAAGGGCTCAAAGCATGCGCAAAATGGAAAACGTATCACCACGAAGGAATCAGCAGGGTGCGGGAAACACTAACACAAACCCCCGCCCGGCCACAACTCAGAATACAGGTAATGCTCAAGTACAGAGAAATACAAACAACTTTGGAAATAATCAGCAAAGGGCATTGCCAGCGCCCCAATGGCAAAGGAACATAAGATTTTCCAATTGATCAAGACTCCCATAAAGAGTTACCTGCGGTTTTGAGGGCATCCCAGGTGGTGAAGTGTGCTCCATCATGTTGATTGTACCATCGATCCGCGAGCCCTTCAAGAGTGGCCGACAACAAGGCAAGGAAGGCATCTTCTCGCTGATGTAAACCCCTACTCTTACATAGGGAGAGAAACCTCCTGACATGATCATCCGCATCCTCATGAGGAGCTGCCTTGAAGGAGGGAAATTTGATGTTAATATGAGAGAACAAGTTAGTCAAATCATCCCCCATCACTGCGGCTTATGGTCTTTGGTAGTCTGCCATGTCTGTTGAAGGAGGTGTTGAGTGCCGATCCGAGATGCCTCGCAATGATGATGCATCGGGAAATGGAAATGGAAGCGGTGGAGCTCTAGGAGGGATGTAGTGCAATATTTTCCGTTGATAACTGTTTATGGGAGTCTTTATGGGATTAAGGGATCCTTGCTTGTGGCTGGAGCGAGTATGAGTCATAGAATATCGCTCTAACGCTCTTCATCAACTTGGTTCTTCTAAGGGCTTAACTTCTAACAAGTTCAAATTGCAACCAAGGTCCTACCATGCGTGCCAAAATGAACACATGTAGATCAGTTTCTTGATCTATTTGCTCAATGTAGTGTGTCCTCTTAAGTGCAATATGCAATGTGGGTTGCAATTTGAAGACTCACTAGGGAAGGAAGAATAGCATATACAATGACAGAATGAAATAAGAGAAAGAAGATGAAATTATGAGTACAAACAACTCAAAAGAGGATTATACAAACTTTGGGCAATCGGTAGGAGACATAAGCATACACCATTCTAAGTGCTGGACTTCGGTTCCCTAAACATACATGCTCAAAATCTAGTCTTCCAACTAGCTGCTCAAGAGAAGATTGGCCAATCACTACTTGCCCACTACTCACTCAGAGTGCCAAGCTAGCTGATTCCAATTCTACCAAGTGGAGCACTAGTGGTAAGCTAAGAGCTCTACACACACAAAGAGAAGGCAAAGCTTTAGGAGTGCATTCCTTCCTCGAGTCTCTCTCTGAGCTTGTCCTTTGCTGAAGGAGAGGTCTACTTATATAGTTTTTCTGGAAGTGAAGGTTAGCAAAAGGGGATGAAATTAGTTTCTTCTTTGGCATGCTCTCTCACAATTTTGGTACTCTGGAAGCTTCCTTCTTGGTCCACTTTTCCCGCACCATCACTATCTTCCAAATTCTAGTATTCGACGCTATCCACCGTCCATGAGTTCTCCGCATGCAAGTGGCTGAAAATTTAGACCATATGGAGATCTGGAAAATTTAGTAACTTTTTTCAAGTGAAAAAGTAGACTAAATCAAAAGTACACCCTTTTCTTAAAAAATAGACTACTTTTGAAGTAAGTAGACTAACCATAAAAATGTTGAACTTTTGAGTAAGTCGACTAACTTGTAAAACTTGACTAAAAAAATAGACTAGTTTGAGAAATTGGTCAACTTAGGAATTTAGGCTACTTAGAGAATTGGTGAACTGGGAAAATTAGACAACTCCAAAAATTGGTGAAATGGGAAAATAGGCAACTTAGGAAAATAGGTGAAATGGGAAATTAGGCAACTTGGGAAAATAGGTGAAATGGGAAATTAGGCAACTTGGGAAGATAGGTGAAATGGGAAATTAGGCAACTTAAGAAGTTGGGAAAACAGTGAGGTATCCACTATATCCAAAGGATGTTTTTAATTCTTTGGTCATTAACACTCGCATACTACCTCATTTATAAAGGTATTAGGCACCACGTTCATTGAGAATGTAGGACCTTCCCTATGAGTAGTGTAATCATTGGGGTTTTCTCTCAAACATACTCAATAGAAGATACCTTAGTAAAGTGCTGTCTCATGCATACACACTACAAGGTGAACTTCAAAGCTACACTAAAGACATGCTAAAAAGAGGATCAATGCATCTACACATAAAAGAACAAGATGAGTGAAGGGTTAAAAGCTTGAATGCTCCCAAAAATGGATCAGAACAACAAGGCAAAAGGATTCCACAAGAAGAATATGCAAATGGATCAAAAACACTACCTACCCCATGATAAACCCTTTATATGTCTAGGGATCCCATATGTCCTTAGATCCCCAAAACCATTCGGATACCAAATGTCCAAGTATATGTTTTAGGATCCCATATAGCCCAAGATCCTAGGGATACCATATGTCATACTAGCATGGATCCCATTTGTCCATGGATACAAAAGTCACATGGATGCCATATGTCTATGAAAACCAAGGGATACCACATGCCCAAACTTGGTTTGCATATGTCCAAGTTATGTCCATAGACCCTAAAAGCCAATGAACTAAGTGTCACTAGTTTCTCATATTAGAAACAAAAGGGTCAAGACATGAGGGGGTGTTGAGAAATTCCATGCTCCACCCTTTTTTCCAAGTCTATGTTCCTTCTCATGCAAGTCCATTTATTCCACATGTAAGGAGATTTGGCACCAACCCCATATCAAGAGGACCTCACTTCACTCCCAAAAGCATATACACTCTAGCCCATTATCAAGAGTGTGCTCCTCTCCGCATGGAGTCTCCATTCTCATAGAGCATCCTTTTTAAGTCATTTCCATTTTAATTAATTTATTATGTTTTTTCATCTTTCATTTCTTCCTCCATTGCTTGGTATCTTCATGTCCTTAAGTAGATTAGGAGTATTTGGTTTCATTTCAACACATCTTTCTTCTATCCTCCATGTATATAGAAGCAAGAAGAGGAGAGAATAATGAACGGTTGAAGAAGTACAAGCAAAGCCTCAAGATGAGAGGAAAAGAAACAAGCTTTTTCTATCTCAAGAGAAAGTTCAAATCATGCAAAGAGATAATACTTTGCCCTCATTTAAGGTATCAAATGTCACTCAAGTATTTTTTTCTCATATGTTCTTTGGAGCTTCATCTACAAGATTGTGCCTAAGTCTTCAAGAATCTACCTGCAAATCATGTTTGGAGAGATTTCAAGATAGCATCTACACATAGTTTCTAGTTGGTGACCAATTAGCAGCCCTTCAACTTTGAATGCATGCTACTCTCTCCTTTAGTGTCGAATTTTAGATATGTTTATTTTGTTTGAAACTTTGTCTTAAGCTTTTTAAAAACATGATGTCAATGGAAATGAAAGAGATTTGATAGGTTTGGGTATAAATTTTTGTCTTAGTAGTCACCTCTCAATAGTTGCAAAAATGGAAATTACAAAGTAAATTAGTAAAGAGATTCACAATAATGAGTCTACATTGGCAAGCTCCTCACACTGGCATGCATAGTGGACTGAATCCACTACTCTAGTTAATCTTCTTGTTTAGATAGAGGATGTATGGATCTGTCCTAATAATAGATGAATTCATCTAAGATTGTCTTCACCAACATAAATCTTGCATCAACAGCCACTTGGAACTCATTTTGATGTCCCAAAGCTTGCAAACGTCCCCATGAAGATTTCTAGGCTACCTCCATGACCTTTGCTTCAGCATAGTCTTTAGATAGAGTATCCAAAAAATTTTGATTGGCCCTACCAACTACCATACAATGAGCCTACAAATTTTTATATCATTTTTCCTTTTCCACAAATTGATCATCTTTTTGTTCAATAATTCTTCACCATTCTAATTCTTTCTAGAAATCCTTTTCAATCTGTAGTTCCTTTGGTTCCAGATTCTGACTTCATTCTTGGACAATCTACTTGGTGTTAGAAAAATGCTTCTGCAACTCATTGATATTATTAAGTTTGGCTAAAGTCACACTTAAATTATTCATCAGTGAGACTAATTGGTCTTCTAATGAAGATTATCGAGCTGTAAAATTCTTCTAGAGATGTCTTTCCTCTACCGACAACTTTGTTGCCTCCACGATTCAATCCGATAACTTAGACTTTAAGATAGCTTTCTCTTCCTCTGCTTCATCCAACAATTCGTGCAATGTAATTATGGAGCGTTCCATGGTATTCACTTGCTTTCTAAAAACATCAGCTCTTCGTACCAAGCTATGCTTCAATTCATTACTTTTTGTGTCAATAACACATTTTTTTAATCAATCCTTCTTCTGTTGTTTGGCCTATTGAGCATTAGTCTCTACTTGATCGAAATGAATGGAACATTATGCCAAAAATCTTGAGGTATCTGTCATCACCAAAGTAGTAGGTTTAAATTTGTTTAGACAAAAGCTTATATGTACTTGGAACGAGTCGATTGTGGCATGTTATACTTGCCATCGGAGGTTTTCCATGCATCCCTAATTTGCTCATTGATCATGGGAAAGGTAATCTTTTGGGGTTGGGAACTTGGCTAATCCTATTGTTCTTATTCTCAATTACTCTATTTTTTGGATTGTTGCGTAGCTTTTTATTTCGTCTTTTTCTAGTCTCCTTGTTTCTATGTCAGCTATTAGTCGAGTAGCTTCTTCTTCTTCCATCCTTCTCCTTTTTGCTTTGTGTCATATCGCTTGGATGGAACCACCCTTTGAATGTGTGCATTTGTCCTCCCTTTATTTTGGTGCTTCAGCATTTTGGAACTATTCATGAATTATCTCTTCCTTTATGTGGTTTCTTCTATCCTATCTTCAGTATCTGTATCCAAGTGGATAGGCGCTTCTGGTCTTTATTGAGCTCTACCACGAACATGGATCCTCTTGCTTATCATTGAGCTGATAATGGGCATATAGGATATAGGAGTGTAAAAGTGACACCTAATTTGTTTTCGAGAGCTTTTGTTTTCTTTGTTGGCCAGAATAATTGTTTGACATCCTTCTTGATGCAGCAAAACATAACTTCGTACAAGTCCACCTCCCCACAAATGTCAAACAGGTCACAAATGAGTGAATGTATGTCTTCTAACTTACCATATTGTTTCACCTGTATGTTGATGGGACGCGTCAAGAAGCTCAACCCTAGTTTAAGGGGATTAATGATTGATAGTTGGGAATATTTGAACTCTCTAGAATAGGGATGGCCAAAGATTTTGTTCATCTCCATCAACAAAACAATCATGGCAGTTCATGGCTCAGTTGGAGATGCCGCACAATCATGTCTACACTCAATGCATAAATGTGTTGCTGTTCTGAATCTACCTAAAGAGAGAACTCAATAACATTATCCCCCTCTCGCTTCATGTATTGATGGATTTGTTAGATAAATGAGATGCTCATTGGATGTCATTGAAGAGCTTGCTGATTAAGCATCGTGTAATACAACAGGATGTGACCTCTCAACCCCTCAATATGCCTTTAAGGAAACCTGATTAGCCTAGGCATACTTCTTAGAGTATCACAAAATGTGCAATTCGACGAGATTTTGTCGTGTTATGCCCAAAATCAATTTATGTAAAGCGTAGAAACGTGTCTATTGTTTTGGTATGTACGGGAAAAAAGGATAGAGGTGCTATATAAATAAGAATGGAGTTCATGTTATCACGAAATGTGCAATCTGATGAGATTTTGTCATGTTATGCCCCAAACGGTTCTATGCCCATAGAAGAGTATGAAGAAGACAAGGTAACTTGTGAAGAAGAAGAACCTTTGGGTATCAATCTTAGTGGCCCTCAACCATAAATCGTAGAAACAAGCACAAGAGCTACCCACTAGTTGTTGAAAGGCCAAGAATCAATCCAAGTTCAACTCAAATAAGAGTTAGCGGAATTGAAAAGAATCATCCATGGACAATGATGCCAACGACAAAGAAGCTGGTGAAGATTGATAACAAATGGGTCTCGAAGATCAAGAGTGTTGACAATCAAGGTCACGCACAAGCATGGAAGCGCATCAATGAAGTGGACACACAAGAAGAAGGAGCATGTAGGGAGCTCCAAGAAGCACATGTCAAATTTTCAGAAGAAATCCCTATAAATATAGTGACTTTTGTCACTAAAAACCATTGTAAATACCATTTTTCATTTTTACAACTCCATTTTTTTCAAGCTGAGGAGTGCTCGAGCTTGAGGAGTACTAAAAGTATTATCCTACCAATTTTCATAATTTTTAGATTCCGTTTGAGTCCCCAAATAAGCTCTGGAACCGAATTTTTAACTAGGCCAGACACTAGGTTTGGACAGGGCCAAAATCACTCACATAACTATAAAAAGGGCTAGAGAGCTCATTTTGGGGGTTAGCTTGTTGTAGGTTTTAGCTTTTGTAAGAGAAATCTTGTGTAATCGAAGTCCTTCCATTGTTCCACTCTTTGCTCTTACTTTGTGCACGTGTGTGTATGTGTGTGCATGCTTGTGTGCTTCCACTCACGCACTTGTGCCGTCACTTGCTCTTGGTCTTCATACCAGTCCTCACGTCTCGGCGGATTGACATTTATGAGGTGAATCTCCTCACGTTGGTACTCACCATTGTGCTAGAGTGACACCAAATTTGGCACCATTGTCGGGGAGAGAGCTTGGAGGACGAGCGTGTGACGATAAGACGTAAAGTAACAACGTTGGAAGGTAAAAAAATCACCATTTTTAGTTCAGTTTCTGAGTTTTCCTTCTTTTTCATCATCATCATCACCACCATCTCCCCTCATCTTCACCTTCTCTGATTTTTTCACTTTTCTGACTGTATATCCCCTATTTTCGCCTCCTCTTCTTCTTCTTGGCTATGCGAGGAGTTTAGAGAAGGGATCTTAGGCGCCCTTGAAATACAGAGATTTGTGCCACTAAACCACCAAAATCTGAGTGATCACTGTATCACGGTGTGACAAAACCTGCGTTTGGCATCATAGCAGTGATATCATGCGTTTGGAGGGTGACTTTGCACCTACATGCACATAGGAATGACAAGGAGAACCTAAGGTACACATACCTACAAAAAATGTTGAATTTGGGTGTCAAAATATCCAAGTATCGTGTTTGGTTGAGTTTTGGTATCGCGATACCAGAATTCCCGTGTATCACGATACTTGTCGAGGTATCATATCGTGCACGCCCACTTGATGTATTGCGATACCATTCTGGTATAGTATCGTCAAGTGCTAGTATCGCGATCACAATCATCCCGGTGGTAATGTATCGTGTCGGTCCCAGTATCGTATCGTTGACTGACCGGTATCGTATCGCGTGCATGATTGGTATTGTATCGTGCCAATTCTAGTATCGTATCGTGCAAAAAGCGGTATCGTATCATCTGACCCTTCAGTATCGTATCATCCATAGAACCAGTATCATATCATGAGAGCTCGAGTATCGTATCGTGTAAATTTTTGGTATTGTGTCGCCTGTCACCTTGGTATCGTATCACGAGCAATCTAGTTGGACTAGGAAGCAAGAGGTTCCACAAGATTTTGAGCAATTCAAAGGACAATTTTGGACTTGTAGACAAGGCTTATGAACCTAAGCTCAAGTAGATACTTAGGAAGAGATAGATAAAGTACCAAATCACTTGAACCTAGTGTCAACCACACAACCAAGTCAGGACTCACAACTCAGTGGTTAGCAGTACGTGCTGAGTTCACAGACGAGTGAGTCAGAAATGTCATTTAACTCGGAGAGACTCTTGGCTTCTGAAGACATGCATAGTTCAGTACCTAGGGAAGGTTTTATGTCTAGAGTGGAAGGGGAATATCGGATGTCTTTTCAACTAACTTGCAAAGAATACCCATCTACCTCGATGGTCTACACAGGTCAATAGCAAGAATGATGAACACTATAGAATCTGAAATAGTTCCAAGTCCAGCGGTCAATTATGAAGGAGGAGTTTTACATGGACAAGATGGGCTAGATATATGTAGTAACCGAAAACCCTGATCAGATTAATGAAAGAGGAGAGTTAGAGGGACAAGGAACTTTTGGGAGAATCAACAATGGAGATACAATGACTACACCTAGGGGAAAGTCAGTAATGACTCCAGTATTGCAAGTGGACAAGATACCCCAAGATGACTATCTTATGGATGTGTACTTAGTACATGGATCAAACCTGCTCCTACAAATTGATTCTTTGACACAAGGAGAAAGCATGAGTCCAACAACTATATACGAGTTAAGGGATCTGGAAAATCCATCTAGAGTTACATTCCTAGACCAAAATCAAAGGAGATATTGGCCTATGGATGAAGTGGAGAGGTCTAGATTAAAGTACATGGATCTGCCTAGATTCCCTCTCCAAGATCAGGTAGTTACCTCACAAAACCCATTCGAGAATCAGCAAAGAATGGAAATTGTGATGTTAGGACAAACAAGCCAACATAGTATGCCGAACAGACCTCAGGTGCAATCCACCATGCTAGGAATTAATTCCCACGGCCACACTAGCCAGGGAATGGGAAATCTGAATAGACCTACCTTTAGGACAAAACCACCCCAAGGTGCCCCCATCATAATTTGATCCCTAGAGCCTGGCAGAATACTGAGACCCATCCAACTCGCCAAATGTATGCGAAATCGTTACAATGGCACCGAAGAGCCGTATGACCACATTGCAAAATTCAAGCAAGTATTTGTGCGGAGCAAGTGGATGACTTTTTCATGCAATATGAATCCTTTGGGCTAACCCTCATGGGAATAGCCTTAACTTGGTTTCAATCCTTGGATCCAAATTGCTTTGGCCATATCAAACAATTCTTCCAAGAATTTATTTGGGAATTCACTAAGCGAGGGATCAAGCACAATTTGTCATCCTTACTACATAATTTCAAACAAGCTCCTAATGAAACAATAAAAAATGCAGCACGAAGATTCAATCAATATGTAGACCGATGCCCTGTGAGAGAGAGACCTTCTCAACAGAAAATGATATCCCTATTTTTAGAAGGTCTGACCAATGGAACATTGAGAATGTTAGTATACGTAAAACGATTGCAAACTCTGAGTGAGTGTCTTCAAGAATGCATAGATTTGGAAGACAACTTATCTGAGGATCTCAAAATCACACAAGATCCTACCAAAACAGAGGATACAAGGAGCAATGAGACTTCTAGTTTGAGTTATGTGGAGGAAGTGGCAGCATTAGTGGCGAAGAAATTAGGAGTACAAGGACAAGGAACTACTAGAACTCTTCCTTGAGAGTGCCAATGTTAGGTAGTTGCACACTTTGTGGTGGAGATTATCCATCTCATGTCTGCACCAGGGAAGGATTAGGGTTATCACAACCTTACCCTTACGATAAACAACCAACTCAGGCACCTAACATGTACTCTTATAGTGAGCAAAAGTACCCCAACCACAACACCGAAAACTATCTAATGAGTAGACAACCACGACCGATCGTACCACCCCAATGGAGACCATACGGGTACCCTCCTATAGACCAAGGCAAAGAAGTTCCTAGGTATAAACCCATGTCCAGGACCACGAGGAGCAACTAGACCGTATGAACATGGAGGATATAGCCAACCCCAACCTATACCAAGACAACAACCACCCCACCCACCAGCTCCAATACAAGCGCAGAACATCACAATACAAGTCGTTTGTCTTGAGTGTGGCAAAGAGAAGCTCTTGAGGGATTGTCCCAGACATCCCTCTAGTGCACCAAAGGTTACACCCGTTAATGTAGTAGGCTTAGTAGGGGATTCAAGTTCTAGTAGTGATAATGTGGCTCCTATACACACAATTACTAGGGCACAAGCCTTACAAAAAGCTAAACTAGCTGAGCAATCAGAGCCAAGTGAGTGAGGAGAGCCTAATAAGAGAAAAACAAGAACATGGAAGGATACTAGAGAGAAGACCAATCGTAGGTGGACCAAAAAATTATCCGAACTAGAAGAAAGCTTGAAAGACGCAAAAACAAGAATAGAAGATATTGCCTCTCAAAGCCCCTCACATTTCAAAACTCCATCCACACCACCTCATCCCCAACCTCAACCCCACCCACCAACCATTGTAAATAAACCACAACCAGAATCTGTTCTTGTAAATCCAACCCCAGAACACTTGGACATGATGTTCAAGGCATACCAGGCTCGATGTCAAGAAGGGCCAACACCTGCAAACCTAGACAAGAGCTACCCTAGAGCAAATTTAGAGATTGAACGGACAAAAATGTGCATAAAAATGATGGAACTAGCTCAAGCTATGTTCAAGGCCAATCAATCATTCAATCAGATGAATGCTATTACACCGTGTTTGCACTTCCAGAGCTTACTAGATAGATTAGAGCAGTTGGTAAATAAAACTCAAGTTTCTTTACCTCCACAGGCTCAACCAACTGTTGAAAGAGAAAGCTCATCACCAAAGAAAGTCTATGTTCCTAACTCCATAGATGAGGGAGAACCTCTTTCAATTCAACAACACTCTCAAAAGTTCCTGTGGGAAATACAAGAAGAAAAATTGGCCAAGGAGAAGGATGTTCCCCCTCGTATTCTTGAGATTGATGACCTTCATGATCAATTCCCACAAGACATTCCATCTATTTATGGAGACCAAGTAGAGCAACAAGAAAAAGAAAGTTCAGGATTTGAATCCAATTCTTTACAAGAGTTGCCACAATTCATGGGCCCATGGGAATCTGAATCTCTCGAGATCAAAGCTCCCACAATATTGATAAAAAACAAAGACTCGGTGGTTCCAAGAAACACTGATGTCGTGAAGAACACTAAGGTTCAGTGTCATCTCACCGTAGAAGAGCTGTTCAAAGCAAAACCGGAGCTATGGAATCATGTGAAAGATCAGGTTCCAGAACTTGATTCCAATATGCCCAAAGCAGGCTCTAAGCAGGAAGTTCCACAGGTACCTCTAGACAAAATAGGGGACATGAGTGAAGCTGAGGAAGGTAATACTTATCTTCCGATCACCTACCAAAGTTACACAACCAAAGCAATCATAGATTCAGGTGCCGGTGTTGCTATTGCAACCACCTCCTTGTGGAAGCAATGGGGTAAACCTGCATTAAGACCAACTAGAATGAAGCTTCAAATGGCTGATGGCCATGTGGAAAGACCTCTAGGATCGTTAGAAGGGATAACTCTAACCACTTGTGGTGTAGAGTTTGAGCACACCTTTGCTATATGTGACTTTGGTAAAACTAATACCTACGAAATGATCCTAGGAAGACCCTTCCTACGACAAATGCAAGTTGTATAAGTTTGGGGAACCAATTCCTTGTACTTGCAGCGCTTAGGGGTCACAACCAAGGTCAATTTGAAGGATTACACTTTCAGAGATGTACCACCCATACAATGGAATCCTATCCACAAGGCGCAAGAAGATTCAATCTCTGTGAATTCTAAAAGTTCATCTGATACATCCTGGATGCATGAAGATACTCATTTGTGGATGTGCAAAGTCGCAAAGGAAGAGGAAAAACACTTAAAGGCAAGATAACAAGGAACTTCTCAAGGAGATAGACCAGTTAAAGACCCATACTTTACATTGATGATCTTTCCAGATGAGGAATTTGAACCTCATGGTTGGGCAAAAATCTTAGCGACCATGGACATTGTAGTCAATGAAGAACAATGAAGACCTCATCGTGATGAGGAGGGTTACGATATTTCAGTGTTCATGTGTCAACCTTTGCTAGAAGAATGTGACCCTAGTGATGTCATAGAAGAACGAGAAAATGACGATGATCTAGAGTCCATTGTGATGGATAATTGCTTTATTTTAGAGGAGAACTATCTAGAAGGCATAGGAGTATTTACCCCAAAGGAAGAAGAACCCCTCACAAGCATTAAAATTGTAAATTCCAAGGATGAAAGTGAAGGTGGACAAAAGAAAAAGAAGAGAGAAGGTATGAAACAAGAAGAAGAAAAATCATTGTTTGAGGTACCAGAAAATTTCAAGAAATATGAAGTTGAAGACCGAAAAATTTTGGTACAAATGCCTAAGAGAGAGACCACCACATGAGAAGCATATAAGAAAAGACCATAAAAGTCATAGTCGCCATTGAAAAGAATGAAGAGAGATGTACGTATATAGGAGATGAACTAAGTAAAGAAGAGGAAGTAGAGTTGGTAGCCTTCTTTAGGGAATATAGGGACGTGTTTGCGTAGCACAATAGAGACTTGAAGGGAGTAGATCCTAAGGTTTGTTCTCATATGATCCCTATGATAGCAGATGCCAAGCCCACCAAACAGAAGCCCTACACTTATAATGACACCTATGCAGCTAAAATAAAAGAGGAAATCGATAGATTGATTGAAGCCGGATTCATCTATGAGATTGAGCATACTGAATGGGTGTCCCCCGTTGAAGTGGTGCCCAAGAAGAACGGGAAGTTACGTGTGTATTAATCTTAAAAACGTTAATGCGGCTACGTTTAGAGATAGTTATCCACTTCCAATCACTGACCATTTATTGGAGCGTGTTGCAGGCAAGGAAGTTTATAGCTTCCTTGATGGATTTTCAGGTTACAACCAAGTAGTCATTGCCCTAGAAGATCAACATAAAACGGCCTTTGCCACTGAGTGGGGAGTCTTTGCATTTCGTGTGATGCCATTTGGGCTCACCAATTGTTGGAGAAAGTCTATGAAAAGCCTAAGTATTGGCTTGAGTCCCACAAATTCAAAGAAGAAGCCTTAAAATGAAGACAATGTAAAGTTCACTTGTGAACTACCTCTTGTAACTTTTGAAGACTTTACTTAATGTAAAAGTGAAAGAATCTTAAGTGATTGAGTTGAGTTGATCAAAAAGGAAAAAAGGAGCCACGAATTCGTGATTTGTGGTAGATAGAGAATCAAATCAATCACTAACTGATTGGAGAGTGATTGAGGGAAGTTAGCCTCCCAAGCTCAACTATAAATAGATGGCAGCTTTAGTCGTGGTTAGAGAGACCTCAGAGAAGACGTTGAAGAGCTGAGCTTTATGCCATATCAAGGTGGGGTTTCAAAGCACACATATACTTTCATTTTCATGATCATTTGAGTTCATATCTCCATGTTCTTGTGAAGTGAAGTGTTGTAAAATCAATATACTTTCATTTTCATGATCATTTGAGTTCATATCTCCATGTTCTTGTGAAGTGTACTACTCACTACCATATCTCTCAGTTTTCTCAGTTAGATTGCAGAGATGGTTTCACTGAGCTTGGTGCATTATTTTCAGTGATTTAACTTGGTAAAGTTAGCTCTACAAGTCTACTATGTGCTCACTAATTTGCATTTCATTTGGGTGTTTCCGTCTTCAGTTATGTTCAGTTGAAGTTAACCCGGTCTGTTCATTTTCACTTCTCTGTCAGGTACCCGACCTTTTTACTCATCTTGTCAGAGTTGTTTCTGAGTGTGTACTTACTAAAATTCAATGATTTAAACCTTGTTAGATTCATCATTCTGTCCAGTATAAGCATACAAATTTGCATAATCATTGGATTCTTAAATATGGAGTTATGTTCATTTTTGTGCTCACTGGTCTCATTACTGTAGCAACCCGTGAAAATCGAGATGATGTCATCACTTGTTAAACATCATTCTTAGTGTGTGCTTCATTATTTTTGATGATATTACTCTTAAAAGTTAGCTCATTAAGTTAGCTAGACTTCCCCAAAAGGAATTAAGTTGAAGCTGCAAGGTCTATGTTGAATGAAAAGCATTTACCTAATTACTTATGGGCTGAGGCTGTATCTACAACCACTTACTTGATTAACAGGTTGCCTTCAAAATCCCTTGATGGGATGACTCCATATGAGGATTGGAATGGAAGAAGACCAAGCTTAGATCATTGTAAAATTTTTGGTTGCATTGCTTATGCTCATGTTCCTTCACAGGTTAGAGGCAAGATGGATCTAAAGGCAGAAAGGTGCATACTCATTGGATATGACAACAATCAAAAGGGCTACAGGTTATACAATCCTACCAACAAAGGATTCTTGGTAAGCAGAGATGTAGTTTTTGATGCGAACAATTCATGGTATGAAGATTCATGCAGGAAGGTCAATCTACCATATGATCTTGAAGAAGATTTCCCAAAGCTTGGAAGAGAACATCAACCAAAGATTGAAGAACAATATACTTTAGAAGATGATGAAGAAACTCAGATGGAAAAAATCAAAGCATGGAAGTCTAAAGGTAAAGCAAAATTGCAGGAACTTGGACATGAGGCAGAATCATCACAAAATGGCTTAAGAAGATCTATAAGGGAAATAAAAAAACCAGAAAGGTATGGGTTTGACACCTCATTAGTAACTAAACATTCTATTTACATAGCACATGACATAAATCAAGAGGAGCCATCATCCTTTGAAGAGGCCAAAGCAAAATCAGAATGGAAGCATGCAATGAAGGAAGAGATTGAAGCACTTGAGGAAAACAACACTTGGGATTTGGTGCCCAAGACTTCATCCATGAAGGTAATAGGCTCAAGATGGGTCTATAAACTCAAGAAGAATTCTGATGGTTCCATTAACACGTATAAGGCAAGGCTTGTAGCAAAAGGCTTTGCACAAGCTCAGGGAATTGATTATGAGGAGACCTTCTCTCTTGTGGCAGAGATGCCTATTATTAGGGTTTTTCTTAGTATTGCCTCTTCCAAGAATTGGAAGATACTTCAACTAGATGTAAAGAATGCATTCTTGAATGGTTGGATAACAGAAGAGGTATATATGGCACAACCACCTGGTTTTGTCAAGTTTATCCTGATTATGTGTGTAAACTTAACAAAGCATTGTATGGTCTCAAGCAAGCCCCAAGAGCTTAGAATTTCAGGCTTCTTTCATTCTTGCAAGACAAAGGCTTTCAACCAAGCAAGGCAGATCCTTCACTCTTTATTAAAATGAGTAATTCTGAGATCATCTACTTATGTGTATATGTAGATGATATTATATTGACAGGGAATGATGCAGATGGTATGAAGAAGATCAAAGATCAGATGAGAGAAGAGTTCAAGATAAGTGATTTGGGTTCGCTTACCTACTTCCTAGGTTTGGAAGTTGTCTGCAAAGATCATGGTTTGTTTCTCACTCAAAGAAAGTACATTAAGGATATGTTGGCAAAATTCAAGGTGCAAGATTGTAGGATTGCAGGTACTCCAATGGAGGTCAATCACAAATTGAGCTCACATGAAGGTGAACTCATAGAGGACATCACATCATATCAAAGTCTAGTGGGTAGTCTCAACTATGCCACATTGACAAGAGTAGATATATGTTACAGTGTGAGTGTGCTAAGTCAATTTATGCACACACCAAGGAAACCACACATGGATGCTGCCAAAAGGATTCTCAAGTATCTTAAAGGAACCATAAATGAAGGACTTTATTATCCTTATGTATCTGATTTAGGTTTGAAGCTATTTTCTGATGTAGATTGGGCTGGTTCCAAGGAAGATAGAAGGAGCACTTCAGGATATCTTACTTTTGCAGGTTCAAAGATTATTTCATGGTCATCCAAGAAGCAACCTACAGTTGCTCTTTCTTCCATAGAGGCTAAGTATAGAGGTCTTGCCATAGCTACTCAGGAAGCTATGTGGATGAAGACATTATTCACAGATCTTGGATTGGAGTTTGGAACTCCAACTATTTTTGGTGACAATATGAGTTCTATTCATTTGGCTGCTAATCCTATTTTTCACGCAAGGACTAAACATATTGAAGTTCATTATCACTATGTACGAGAGAAGGTTCTAAGCAAAGAGATTCAAATATCATGTGTCCGCTCATCAACAATGTGCAGATATTCTAACCAAAGCATTGGATGGTACAAATCTTTGCAAATTCAAGGCTATGATAGGTTTGCAGGTAATCTTGGAAGATTGAAGACCTCAAGCATACTTGGCTTGAGGGGGAGTTGTTGGAGCAAGTCTATGACAAGCCTATGTATTGGCTTGAGTCCCACAAATTCAAAGAAGAAGCCTTAAAATGAAGACAATGTAAAGTTTACTCCTGGAGTTCATTTGGCTGGTGTAGATCAAGGATTTTGCAACACCTCTTCATCGTCAAGCACATATCTATCCATCTCTTCACACCAATGCACCTGCAACATTCCAAAGACTCATGTGTCATGTCAAGAGCTTAGAAGTATTGTGCTCGTTCTCGAGAAAGGAGATGTCACATTCCTGAGCTCCGACAGATTCAACAAGTGTAGAGACTACCGAGTGTGTCTTAACCTAGAAAAGTGTGTTCATGGTACGATAAGGTAAAATCTTAGGTCGTATTGTTTCTAAGAACGGAATATCAACAGATGAGGACAAAGTAAAAGCCATAGCGGAGCTGCCAAGGCCAAGGAATGTTAAAGAGGTACAAGCCTTCATGGACCATTGTGGATATTACCGAAGGTTTATTCACATGTATGCAATTAAAGCTAAGCCTCTTTATGCCTTGTTGACAAATTTTGAGTGGAAAAACGAATACGAGAAGCCCTTCAATGAGCTGAAGAGACGTTTGTGCACAACACCAATACTGACCACTCCTGATTGGAATAAGCCATTCCATGTACATGTGGATGCATCCAATTATGCAATAGGATGTGTGTTGTCACAACCCACAGGTGAAGGCAATCTCGATTTGCCTATAGCATATGCGAGCAGACAACCTAACGTTGTAGAACGAAATTATACGACAACTGAGAGAGAAGGCTTAGGCATGGTATATGTTGTGAAGAAGTTTAGACACTATCTATTGGCCAACAAGTTCAAATTTTTCACTGATCATCAAGCTTTACTATACTTGGTTAATAAACCTTGCAATACCGGACGCTTAGTAAGATGGTTCCTCTTACTAATTGTTGAGCCCATAAAAGTCACGTTGGTCAAAGTCAACTGCAGTCAAAGTCAACTGGTCAAAGTCAACAAGGTCAAGGTAAAAGTCAACAGGTGCAAAGTCAAAGTGCGTAAGTGCAGGTGTCAAAGTGCACAGGTAGTGCACAATGAATTGTCCACAAAGGGTAAATTGGAGAAAATGGGTTGCAGGTTGCAGAGGTATTTTCTCTAATTTCCCTAAAGGTCAAAGTGTGTTTTAAAGTGTTTTGGAAGGTTCAGGTGAACCCCCTCTTATGTGCAAAAGTGAAGACTTAAAAAGGGAACATGAAGGTTTGTGAAGCGGCAAAGTGTACGCACAGGTGAAAGAATGGCCCCCCCATTAAAATTTTTGGTTTTAGTCTAAAGTCACTACAGGACAAAACAGTGAGTCGTTGGCTGCCACTTGTGAAGACAATCTTGGGACATCAAAGTGAGCACCAAGATCCCATTGCAGTTAGGAGCGTACGTGATCGGCACACTCAAATCAAGGCAAGGGCCATTCTTGGACCAATCTGAGAGTGAGCAAGAGAGCATAGTCTAAGGGAGCAAGAGTCACCAGTGCGACGACGTAGAGAAGTGGAAGTGAAGGAGTGCATAGGGAGTGCCTAAGGGATTGTGCAGAGTGTGCTAAGCTAGTCCCCCCAAGTATCTCAAGGTCCCATTGCAGTGGGCGCGTGCCGACAGAAGGTATTCACTCCTCCCCCTTTGTGGAAGCTTGGTGCAAGGTGTGCACAAGGATAAGCTTGAAGCAGGTGGAGGTCTAGTGCAGAGGAGGCCGACGGCAAGAAGACTTGGGATATTGGGTATTTTGTAATTAGGCACTCTGTGGTATTGTGCACAGAGGTATTGGCTTTTCTTGTACTTCAAATATTGTAATTGTCTTACTGTAATCAATCGACAGAAGCTTCTAGGTGTATTTTCTCTTCTTGTTTCTTCCCTTTTCTCCTACAAACCCTCAAGCTCCTTCTTGTCTAAGAAACCACCAACAAAATTTGGCACGCACGGTGGGACTTCCAAGGAGATTTGAGCTTAGGAGAAACCAAGTGCCAAGCATAGAAGAGATCAAGTGTCGACAGAACCACAGTGCTACTTCATCAAACAAAAGGTAAATATATTCTTATCAAGTGTCTTACATTCAGTGGGCTATGAGCTGCTCATGACCGCAACCCGGTCCCAAGTATTGGAGGTCACCTGCAAGCAGACAAGGAGGAAGGTTGTTAGAAGGTCCCCCAGTCCACTATCTTCCACATCATCAGTCAAGAGCATGGCGGGTCAGGTAGACTTGGAAACTTTACTCTCTAGATTAAATATAAAGTTTCCTTCTTTCAAAGGCCTAGCTCACGAGGATCTAGATGAACACATTAGAAGGTTTTTAGCACTATGTAAGACTAGAGGCCTAATGGGTAGGGAGGATGCTTTTTTGACTCTCTTCCCTGCCACATTAGAGGGATTAGCTGATAAGTGGTTCAACCAGTTTGCTGAAAACCATTTTACCACTTGGGATGTGATGAAAGATGCTTTTAAAAATCAGTTCCAACATGGCAACACTGCGGAGATTATCATAGAAGAGCTAGAAAATTTAAGATTAGGTCCAGGAGAAAAGTTCCCAGAGTTTGTGACTCGGGCCAAAGCACTAATGGCTAAATTGCCAGATCCACCCCATGATTTTTTTGTCAAGAAATGGTTGGCTAAGCCCCTACCAGTGGCCACCCAATGCAAAATAAAGGAGTTAGTGCTACCTATAGCCTCCATAGAGGAGTTCATCAGCACAACCACACGCTTGGAGCAGATAAGGTACCAGTATGGAGCAACCTCTTCTCAACCAACATATGGTACAAAAATGGAGGATCCAGTGATACATCTAAGGAAAGAGCTGGAGGGCTTAAAAAGAAATAAGCCCTACAAAGAGGAAGAGAATGTTGTTGCTCAGTTGAGAAGGGAGATTGAAGCTCTAAAGCTCCAAAAGGAGGAGGAGGCCCAGGCAGAGGAATTAGCTCAGCTGTGACAGGAGTTGGAGGAGCTCAAAGGAGGTGGCATCAAGAGTGGACTTTGGTGTTCCATGTGCAACAAACAAGGGCATATAGTAAGTGAGTGTCCTATGTTAAGTGTAACTTGCCAATTATGCAGGAAGGTTGGTCATGAGGCCCATGAATGCCAATCAAGGGGAATGCCTGCAACGACATACTGGACACAAGGAGGATCCCTACCAACCACAAATGTGATGGCTGCTGCCCCCAATCAAGGTAACACTTATAACCCTAGACAGAGGGATAATTTTGGAAATGGGCCTAGAAGGCCAATTATTTGTTTCAGATGTGGAGACTGTGGGCACTATCGAAGTAGGTGCACTCTCCCAGAAAATGCCCCTCCTTGCAGAAACTGCCCAAAGGCCAGAGACCATTATACAAATTGTTGTCCTAAGAATCAAGCCTCTTCATCTGGGCCCCACATTCAAATGATTTCTGTGCAGAAAGAAGAAAGGGTAGATCAGGTTAAGGTGCCATCACCATCTACCAGGGTGGTGCATTTAGAAGAAATTGAATCTTTTACAGTGCAGACAAGAAGCAAGGGGAAGGCTCTAGTGGAAATAGGTCAAGAATCAATGATTACTGGATTAAACAGAGACAAAGGTGTGTCTGAAAAAAAAGCCAACACAAGTGCAGATATAAGGCAAAAAGAAAATTTCACAGGTACCAGTGATGCCATTGAATATGCATTCAACAAGGCTCATGAGCAGTTTGATAAGTCAAATGCAGCCCATGCTCTTAAGGAATCAGAAGCTTCCAAACTGCTCAAGTCCATGAAAAAGGAGGTTAGTATTTTCGATTTAATAAAGATGGATGGGAAGTTCAAGACAGAACTCATGCAGATAATTGATGAAATGTCCACAACAAGTTTAGTGGCAAAGGCTGCTGTTATGCATAAAGATAAATGTTTAGGGGAAGCACCCCTCACAGATTATAAGAGCCCTCGGCTAACAGTCTCTATTAAAGGTCATGAGTTTCAAGGAGTTATTGTGGATGGTGGTTCTGGCATTAACTTGATGCCTGAATATACCATGAAAAAGATTGGACTATACCCTTCACGACCTACCAACTTCACTGTAACAATGGCAGACCAAAGCATAGTAAGGCCTATTGGTGTGGTCCCTGGAGTTCCAGTCAAAATACAAGGTACCGTCTTTAACTTGGACTTTGTTGTTTTAAGTTTGCCACAGGTAGAAGGAAGTTTCCCTCTGTTAATTGGGAGACCTTGGTTAAGGCATGCCAATGTGTTGCATGACTGGGGCAAAGACACAATGTGGGTAAAGCAGGAGGGAAAAGAGTTGCAGCAGATAATTTTAGAAGAAGGAGCAGACAATCAAAGAAATACTAGTATGATGCAGACAATTGGTATTTGTATGGAAGAAGAAGTGGTGGAAAACCCAGAAGCAGATCTATTTGAAGGAGCAGATTTATATGAAGATGAAAACATGTTGGCTTGGCTCCATGAAGAAGACCCATCTTCCTGCTATGGAATTTTCCCAAACTCAAGTAGAGAAGAAGCATATGAAGAAAAAGATGAAATCACTCAGGTTGAAACAGTCTCAGTCAAAGGCCATGGAAAAGAGAAGAAAAGCAAAGTCCTTAAGTGTAGCCGTGAGGAAGAGGCTTCAAATCATATGTCAATGGCCACTGTTTTATGGATCCTGGTAAGGATATCAATTGTTATGTCAAGTTTAATGATAGCAAATGCAGGGCTTTACAAGAATGTGGAAGGAGCACCTGCAAGTCTTTGGAAACATAGTGTTCCATTGGATGAAGAAGCTGGAATAATCAAAATAAACTTTTGCAGATTAAGTCATAAAGTTGCTGGAGGAGATAACATTTTAATGAAGGATTTAGGGTATCCCTATCAGATGACCAGTGTGCCCAATGAGAAGGCAAAATCAATGGAGTGTAGTAACATTGGAGACTATGGAGGAGTTTCTGGGAGTCAACCATACAGGGCTCAAGGCCTATCATCAACAAAAGTGAAGATTTCCGGATTACCTGGAACCTGCAAAATTTGTCCAGGTTGAAATACTAGTATGATGCAAACAATTGGTATTTGTATGGAAGAAGAAGTGGTGGAAAACCCAGAAGCAGATCTATTTGAAGGAGCAGATTTATATGAAGATGAAAACATGTTGGCTTGGCTCCATGCAGAAGACCCATCTTCCTGCTATGGAATTTTCCCAAACTCAAGTAGAGAAGAAGCATATGAAGAAAAAGATGAAATCACTCAGGTTGAAACAGTCTCAGTCAAAGGCCATGGAAAAGAGAAGAAAAGCAAAGTCCTTAAGTGTAGCCGTGAGGAAGAGGCTTCAAATCATATGTCAATGGCCACTGTTTTATGGATCCTGGTATGGATATCAATTGTTATGTCAAGTTTAATGATAGCAAATGCAGGGCTTTACAAGAATGTGGAAGGAGCACCTGCAAGTCTTTGGAAACATAGTGTTCCACTGGATGAAGAAGCTGGAATAATCAAAATAAACTTTTGCAGATTAAGTCATAAAGTTGCTGGAGGAGATAACATTTTAATGAAGGATTTAGGGTATCCCTATCAGATGACCAGTGTGCCCAATGAGAAGACAAAATCAATGGAGTGCAGTAACATTGGAGACTATGGAGGAGTTTCTGGGAGTCAACCATACAGGGCTCAAGGCCTATCATCAACAAAAGTGAAGATTTCTGGATTACCTGGAACCTGCAAAATTTGTCCAGGTTGTACATAGTCTTTTCTCGTTATTTTTACTTAAGTTTTAGTAGCTTTTCTTATCCATTTCATGCTTGTTTCTTGAGTTTTTAGCAAATTTAGTAGCCATTTCATCAACTTTGCAAAGGTACAATTTTTGGAATTTTTTAGGAATTTTTTTTCATAATTTTTCAAGCAATTTTTAGAATTTTCTAGCATTTTTTCTCGTTTTTCATGTGTCTTTTTCTTGCCAAATTTGAAGAATAAAGGAAGCTCTCAGTGATTTTGAGTGAAGAAACTGGCGTAAACCTGTAGGAATTTTTTTCAGAATTTTTTGAAGATTTTTTGGATTTTTTTTGCCATTTTTTTGGATTTTTTATGTATTTCTTTCAGTTTTTTTCATAATTCAAAAAAAAAAAAAAAAAGGCCCCCCCCTAGGCGTTTTCTTTTTTCCAAAGAAAAAAAGCCCCCTTGCCACTCTTTTGCTTTTCCATAACAAAATCCCACTTCTCGTTCTTTTCTGGTGCTTGTTCTGGTGGAATTGGTTGCTGCTCAGATGTTCTCTTCAAGTTGTTGCAACTCTATTCTCATGGTGTCCTCTATGTTCAAAGTTTTGGCTGTAGCTCTCCGGGACGGAGAGCACATTAGGTGGTGGGCAACTGTTGAGCCCATAAAAGTCACGTTGGTCAAAGTCAACTACAGTCAAAGTCAACTAGTCAAAGTCAACTAGTCAAAGTCAACAAGGTCAAGGTCAAAGTCAACAGGTGCAAAGTCAAAGTGCGTAAGTGGAGGTGTCAAAGTGCACAGGTAGTGCACAATGAATTGTCCACAAAGGGTAAATTGGAGAAAATGGATTGCAGGTTGCAGAGGTATTTTCTCTAATTTCCCTAAAGGTCAAAGTGTGTTTTAAAGTGTTTTGGAAGGTTCAGGTGAACCCCCTCTTATGTGCAAAAGTGAAGACTTAAAAAGGGAACATGAAGGTATGTGAAGCGGCAAAGTGTACGCACAGGTGAAAGAATGGCCCCCCCATTAAAATTTTTGGTTTTAGTCTAAACTCACTACAGGACAAAACAGTGAGTCGTTGGCTGCCACTTGTGAAGACAATCTTGGGACATCAAAGTGAGCACCAAGATCCCATTGCAGTTAGGAGCGTACGTGATCGGCACACTCAAATCAAGGCAAGGGCCATTCTTGGACCAATCTGAGAGTGAGCAAGAGAGCATAGTCTAAGGGAGCAAGAGGAAGAGGTGCAAGAGTCACCAGTGCGATGACACAGAGAAGTGGAAGTGAAGGAGTGCATAGGGAGTGCCTAAGGGATTGTGCAGAGTGTGCTAAGCTAGTCCCCCCAAGTATCTCAAGGTCCCATTGCAGTGGGCACGTGCCGACAGAAGGTATTCACTCCTCCCCCTCATCTTTTCTAATCAGATATTATGCACGTTGACATGTGTCACATTTCTTCACATAGGTATGTGCATTCCATATGAAGAGTGGGCCACCAAAGTCCTGAGAATAGAATGGTCTTGATTACTCTATCAGGCCCAAAGTGTCCACCTGCAACACTGTTGTGGGCAGTTTCTAAGATATTCAAATAGTATAATTTGCGAACGCACAATCTTAAGTAGGCATCTTTGCCTCTTCGGTATAGGTTATCTCCTATGAGGGCATAGTCTTGAGCTTCTTGCTCTATGCTTCATTTCCTTGCTAGACTAGCCTCATTGGGTAATGTTCCTGATCTCATGAATTCTACCAATGGAGCACTCCAATCTGGAATTAATGATATGTGATAAAGATTCGCATGCTCCACTGGGGGTTTTTCCTGGAACACTGGACAATTCTTAATCCACTCATGTATTTCTTTATCCATACTAGGCCAATACACTCCTAAACGTTTTAGATTTTGCAATGTTCGTTGTTTAGGATAGTGATTCCCTAGAAATTCTTTGTGGGCTTGTTGCAACCAACTATTGTGTTCATCGTCCTTGACACAACAAGCTAATACACCTTCTGTATCTTCTTTGTACATGCTTCCTACCAATATTTGATATTTTTGTGATTTTACAATTTCATCTTTGTTTGTTTTTACATTCTTATTTGTGGATCTGAAGGTTAGAACTGGTACCAACTTATTTGCCCATTTAGGAACAACTTGTAGATTGAACAGATAAGTGTCGAGCAATTCATCAGACACTCCTTGCGGTGACTCGCCTGAAGTGATGCGAGAAAGGTGATCCGCTGTGAGGTGGGTCTTACCTTTCCTAACAACCACTTCAAAGTCATATTCCATTAGTGTTGGTGGTTTCTTAGACAAGAAGGAGCTTGAGGGTTTGTAGGAGAAAAGGGAAGAAACAAGAAGAGAAAATACACCTAGAAGCTTCTGCCGATTGATTACAATAAGACAATTACAATATTTGAAGTACAAGACAAGCCAATACCTCTGTGCACAATACCACAGAGTGCCTAATTACAAAATACCCAATATCCCAAGTCTTCTTGCCGCCGACCTCCTTTGCACCAGACATCCACCTGCTTCAAGCTTATCCTTGTGCACACCTTGCACCAGGCTTCGAGATGCCTTTGATGCCAATGATGGGAGGACGTGCATTCTCAAAGTGGGGTATAGACTTTGTAGGTCCTATTAACCCCCCAGCTAGAAACTCCCATGCCGAGTACATTATTGTAGCCATGGATTACCTCACAAAGTGGGTAGAAGTCAAAGCCACAAAAAATAATGATGCTCAAACTACAACTAAGTTTTTATTCGAGAACGTGTTCACTAGATACGGGCTACCAAAAGAGTTAGTGAGTGATAGAGGCACACACTTCTTGAATGAAGTCATTGAAAATATTCTCCAAGAATTCTTGGTGATACATAAGAAGTCTGCCCTCTATCATCCACTGGCTAACCGACAAGCTGAGAACACAACAAGTAGCTATGTAATGTATTGACAAAATTGGTAAATAATAAGCACTCTGATTGGGATAAACAGCTTCATCACGCTGTTTGGGCTTACCGAGTTTCCTACAAAACTGTACTCAATGCCACCCCATTTCAGATGGTCTTCGAACAAAATGTTGTGCTACCATTGGACTTCCTAATCCCAACTTTAAAAGTAGCACAAGAGCATGAGTGGAATGGACACGAGTTATCCTCTAAGATCTTTGATCTAGAATGCTTAGGTGAGACAAGGCTACGAGCAACGACAGGCATCTATGCTGCAAAGAAACGGCAAAAGGCATACTTCGATGCACATATCAAAGATAAAGGATTGAAAGAGGGAGACCTAGTGTTGGTTTATACAAGGAAGCAACATGCCCGTGAATTGGAAAAGAGAGGATATGGACCCATGATCATTAATAGAATTTCCACTAGCAATGCAGTTCAATTGGCCACACTAGAAGGTGATATCTTGCCCAACTATATCAGTGGTTGTCGAGTCAAGCTATATCAAGAACCTCTTACAGAGGATATGCTAAAGAGACTCAACACTGCTAAGAAGCGAAAAGAAGAAGAAATAAGTTAAGAGAAATAAGTTAAGACGTCTAGGCCTAGATGTCAACCCTGAGGGCCCAAGATACCACATGGCCATGTGTCAAACATCAAGTGCAAAGGCTTCTCAAATAATTGACGGATGTCCACTTGTGAACATCACGGTAGGACAAGGGAAGAATGCAAGGACTGTGAGAGCATTGATTGACTCAGGTGCAGCAACTAGTGCAGTTAGACTTTCATAGTGCCAAGACCTGCACTTGAACATCAAGCCCATAGAGGCCTATCTCATAGGTTTGGGAGGTGTGGAAACCCCTTGTTTGGGCGAGGTGGAGCTTCCCATCTATCTTCAAGATGTTTCAATGAGTGTCAAAATGCTAGTGTGTGAAGATGAGGACCTTACAAAACCACTTGTCTTGGGTCAAGACTGGATCTATGACCATGCGATCAAATTAAACCTTAAATGACAACTTCTTCAAGTTTGGGTACATGAACAATGCATCACATTAGAATTAGAGAATTGCATGAGCACAAAGCCAAGTAGCACACATTCTCTTAGTTCTTCTTGACCTAATCTAAGCAAAGAAGATGTTGTATGTGTCAAGAAAGATGTGATCCAGATGGACTCAATCATGAAATGACGGTCCCAAAAGAGAGAGGACGCCTCTTCTTTTTTAAAGGCTCCTGCAACCACAACAATTCAACCAAAGAGGCAAGTAAAATAGTACACGGACATGGCTACATCAAAAAGACAAACCAAGTGCAAAAAGAATGAAGCTCAGAGCAGGAAGAAGATTTGGGTACGAAAAGGAGAGCAACCACCAGCTTTGCCACAACCATTCCCATCAAAGCAAGCTAATCATGCTACAAGAAGCACCAAGAAACAAGGAAAAGCTCAATCCCAAGATTTCTGACAAATTTGGGTACCAAAGCAATCGTTGAAGGTCGACCATACTAACATACAAATTTGGGTGCTAAAGAAATTAGTTGCAGCTCAACAAGGCCGATTACAAATGTGGGTACCCAAGGCACTCTTACATGCACAAAACCATATGATCTCCCTCACGAGAAAAATCTCAGCAAAAACACCACGGAGAAGCAAGAGTCGAAACCAAGGGCAGAGACCAAAAGAAGATGAATTCATCTCCTCGTCGGTAATAAAAAGACAATCACAAAGGATATGGGTTTGGAAGCCAAAAGTACCAACAACTTCCACAACACCAACGAGCCAACCACAGTGGATATCAAATTTTAGAAACCATCCAAAGATGAAAGGGCCAGAAGTGATCTCCACAGGGCCACATACCATTCTCAAATGGATCCCTATAAGGAGGATTAGATCATTGCAAGATTCAATCGACACCTCCAAACAAAGATTGCATCAAGTCTACAAGTAACATCAAAAGCCTCGACCAACAACAACCATGTGCCTTTGACATAACCTTGTCTTTTGCACCATTCAGGTCATGCATTTCCAAAGTATGCATTAATATAGGGCCTCCTTACACGGCCGTGCATAGACACAATTGAGAATCCCAGGCACATGATACACATATGACATATGTAAAATATTTTATTGATGCTAACACCTTTCTTCTTGTTTTATTCCATTCCTAAAAAAAAAAAGAGCGATCGGACAGGGGTGTGCGCTTGAGAGGACATCACGGTGACAACAACAAGAGCCAAGAAGCAATCCACCATGAGAGTTGCTCATAATCAACATTGACAACCTCTTTTGAGTAGCTCACAATTTTTGAAAGCTCTATAAGACACCATCAAGCTAGAATACAAGGAAGAACTCCAGACAAAGGTCGCAATGACAAAATGACCAACCAGACAACTGCCCAAGTGACAATTGGAAGATGGACCGCTATTGTGGATACATGATGGACACTATCTCTCCAAGCACCATGGAACAACCATGACAACAAGGGTCTGTTAGGGATGACAAACTCTAGAGGGGGGGAGTGTTGACAGTCAAGGTCATGCACAAGCATGGAAGCACATCAATGAAGTGGACACACAAGAAGAAGGAGCATGTAGGGAGCTCCAAGAAGCACATGTCAAATTTTCAAAAGAAATCCCTATAAATATAGTGACTTTTGTCACTAAAAACCATTGTAAATACCATTTTCCATTTTTACAACTCCATTTTGTTCAAGCCGAGGAGTCCCCGAGCGGAGTATTAGAAGTATTATCCTACCAATTTTCATAATTTTTAGATTTCGTTTGAGTCCCCAAATAAGCCTTGGAACCTAATTTTTAACTAGGCTAGACACTAGGTTTGGACAGGGCCAAAATCACTCAAGAAACTATAAAAAGGGCTGGAGAGCTCATTTTGGGGGTTAGCTTGTTGTAGGTTTGAGCTTTTGTAAGAGAACTCTTGTATAATTGAAGTCCTTGCATTGTTCCTTTCTTTGCTCTTACTTTGTGTGTGTGTGTGTATGTGTGTGCATGCTTGTGTGCTTCCACTCACACACTTGTGCTGTCACCTGCTCTTGGTCTTCATACCAGTCCTCACGTCTCCGCGGATTGACATTTATGAGGTGAAGCTCCTCAGGTTGGTACTCACCATTGTGCTACAGTGACAAAGAGAAACTTGGATAGCATGATAAAAAGGTATAAAGCAAGGCTAAGAGCTAAAGGATTATCCCAAATTATGGTATAGATTATGACGGGACTTTTAGCCTTGTAGAAAATATGCAAAACATAAGGATTTTCGTAGCTATATGAACAACTATGCATTGGACCACCTATTAGTTTGATGAAAAGAATGCTCTCTTGAATTGAGACCTAGAGGAGGGGATATACATGTATTTACCTCGAGGATTTGAATGTAGCACGTAACTAAAGCACGTATGCAAGTTGAAGAAGACTCTGTATGGTCTCAATTAGTTCCCTACTTAGAATCAAATGTTGGTTGACTATCTCACAAGATGTCACTACATTGAAAGCAGTCACATTCTTCTTTGTAAATAAAGAAGGGAGGTAATGATGTTCTATATATCTATATCTGTATGTGCGATATATGAACTCAATAAGAAATTTGAAGTACTTCTTGAGAATAGAAGTTATATACAAATACTAAGGTATATATTTGCTTTAAAAGAAATTATACATACTTGACATATTAGATAAGTTTGGATTAGTAGATTGCAAGCCATTGGCCAATCAAATGGACGTGAGTTTGAAGCTAGGATCTATGGAAGGTAACAATCCAGATAACACACAATTATATAGTTCAATTGTTGGATCTCTACTCTTTACAACAATCACAAGACCATATATATCCTATGCACTAGGAGCATTGTCTCAATCTTTGAGTTCTTATAGGCTTCAACATCTCACAACAAGAAAAAGGGGGATTAAGTACTAGAAGTATGCAATAAATGAAGGCCTTTTCTATAAATTTGGTGGTACAAACGTGGAAGCATATTTTGATGCATATCAGGCAAGATCAAAAGAACACAGGAGTACTAGTGGCTATGTAGTTCTGATTGGAGGAAGATATGCCATCAGAGTCCAACCACAATGACCATATCATTAGCTGAAGTGTAGGTATAGAGCACTTCGCCAACTTATCTATGAATTCATGTGGATGAAGAGATTTTTTGAAGACCACAATGTGTTGATAAAGCGAGTTCCAATCCAAAGTGACAACATGAGTAGTGTTTACCTTGCTTTCAACCTAATGTTTGCATGCAAGGAATACACATATTGAGCTTTATTTATCACTTTTCTAGAGAGAAACGTTTATCAAAGGATGTGTAAGCACAACATGTGAACGCTCATGATCAGCTAGAGTATATTTTTACTAAAGATTTAGACTTTAATAAGCTATATAAATTTAAGTAAGCTCTAAGCATCAACGAGATAGGATGATATATTGAAGCTTAATGAGGTGGAGTTTTGAAAGATAAAGATTATGTTGATACATTAAAAAATCAATTTGGATCAATAAGGATAAAGGTTTTTGACACAATATTCCCCAACCAAAATCTTCCTCATATAAAAATCAAGTCCGTTTGAATTTCTTTCTACTTTTAGGTGAAAGGTGATTGTGTTGTTATCGCTACATATAGAATCCTTTTTGAAATTTAATAAAGGTAGAAACTCACAAACTTCACTTAATGAGATTTTGTGAGTGCTTTTGGTTAGTTTGAAAGCATGCCACCTCCAACTAGTTGGCCCATTTCTTTGGCAAGCCCCGTGCTGATATATTTGGGTAGTGATGTGTGTGAACACACTAGGACCCTTGGGGCACTTTTTTCCCTATTTAGGAGGTTTTTTCCCCCGGCTCGTATATACACCTATTGCCCTAATGGGCTACTTATCTTTGTACATTCTAGTGGTAATACATTCAATATTGTGTGCTGAGCTTCAAGCTTCTTCTTCTTCCTTGTGCTGTTCGCGTGCTTCCATAGATGTCTAACTCCAACAATTGGTATCAGAGCAGGCTGCCGCTTCATCTAGGGCATCGTCGACACCTCTCCAGTGGCAGTCTCAAAATTGCACAAATTTTGGAGAGCATACTCAAAATGTTCTCGAGATCAAAATGGCTTTGCTCTATGGTCCCGAAATCCCAATCTGAGCTTGTTTCGACCTCTGAACACACCATCGTAGTGCTTGTGCAGGCTATTTTTCCTTTTTGTGCCAAAGGTATATACCAATTTTGGTTCGCCAGTATAAGCATCTCGAAGCCTGCTACAGGTTTAGTAGACTTTCTCTAGGTAGTTCTGTTCAACTTTTTGAGATAGAGTCGATTTTCTGCATCAAGCTGTTTTAGTCACCGGCCATGGTGAAAGTAGTGATGTATTTTGTATGTTGGCTATTGAGGATAAGTTGGATGGTACCAACTACCCGTTGTGGGCTTACATGATGCAACATGTATTGCTTGCAAAAGGAATGTGGAACATTGTGCAGGGTGTTGAAAAATGTCCTATCACACCTGCAACTGTTACAAGTACAAGTACTGAAGCTGATGCAGAAGGTGTCAAAGATGATGATTCTGCATATTGTTGTTCGTGTTGCGGTTTCTGCTACACCTACTATAGAGCAAATTCATTGGGATGGCAGAGATGCCCAGACACATGCATTGATAGCTTTGTCTGTCGAAAGTGCCATTATTCCTCACATTCGCTCTTGCAAAATAGCTAAGGATGCTTGGGATACACTTACCACATTGTGCCAAGCTAGGAATGAGACTTGTGTTGCTTACCTGCAAAAATAGTTGGAGAGTGAGCACATGAATGAAGGTGATTCTATGGAAAGTTTTCTAACAAAGATCAAAGACTTGAAGGAAGAGTTGATTTCTGTTGATGAGGTTATACCAGATAGCTCACTTGTGCAGACCATTCTGAATGGTCTTCCTGATTCATATGAGAGTTTTGCTTGTACTCTTTGGTTGATGATGAAAGGCAATCCAAATGCCTTGTCATTTGAGGAGTTAGTCTCTGTTCTGTTGCAGGAAGATCAGACCAGGTACAACAGTTCCATTATGCATGTTGCAAATCAAGCTTTCCTGGCTAATCAGAAGGGCAATGGAAAATGGAGCTCTTCAACTAGTAAGCAGAAATTTGCTAATTCTGCACAATCGAAGAGGGAAGAAAAAGACGAAAAGAAATCAGAAAAGTAGAAATTGTTTTGCAAGTACTCTGAAGGAAATGATCATAGCATAAAGAACTCTCCAAAACTGGCTACTAAAGAGGCAAAGAAGAAAGAGGCTGGAATGGTTGTTGTAGAGGCCTCTACACCAAAAATAGAGTCTGCTAATCTTGTGCAAGAAGAAGAATGGGGGTTTACTACAGTTTGCAATTTTGACCCATCTTCTCATGAGCAGTGCATGTCTGCATTAGACTCAGATGTTTGGTACTTTGAAAGTGGGGCAACCAAACATATTACCTTACAGCACTATTTCTTCTCTTCACTTGAGCTTGCCCCTATAGGGAATATTGTTACATGCACCAACAACTCCTCTTATCCTGTTATGGGAGTTTATAAGATCATTTTGACTACTGTTGATGGTAGTTCTTTCACTTTGTCAGTTGCTTTCTTTATGCCAGGGATCAAGAAAAAATCTATTATCAGTTTTTGCATTAGCCAAGATTGGCTTGGTTGTGAAATTCGTTGATGACAGATGTATAGTTCATGATTTGTCAAATGGCAACGTGATTATTGCTTCTTGCACTTTATATCGTGGGCTGTATAAGCTCATAGACCATGAAAGATCTATAAACGATTCAGCATGTGTAGTACATGATTCTCAGGCTATGTCAGATGCAAAGCTTTCGCATGCATGTTTTGGTCATCTGAATTTTGCTAGTTTGCTACACCTACAAAAATCTGAAATGGTGTCCTCTTTGCCCAAACTTGAGGCACCTGGAAAACATGTTTGTGAAGGATGTATTTTGGGCAAAATGCATTGTTCCTCCTTTCCAAAAGATGGTTCAGTTCGGACTACTCAGTAATTGCAACTTGTACATAGTGATGTTTGTGGTCCTATGCAGACACCTTCTTTTGGAAATTATCTTTACTTTGTGATTTTCATCGATGATTTTTCCAGGAATGCATGGGTATATCCATTGAAGGCAAAGTCTGAAGTGTTCATGTGCTTCAAACAGTTTTTGGTTTTGGCTGAAAATCTGTCAGCATGTAAAATGGGAACCCTCCGTTCTGATCAGAGGGGAATATATGTCTTCTAATTTTAATGCATTTCTCATTGAACGTGGGATAAAACACCAGTGTACAGTGCCATATATGCCTTAATGGAACGGAGTTGCTGAATGAAAGAACATGTCACTCATGGAGATGGTGAGGTGTATGGTCAAGAGTCGGGTTTCTGGCTTGAGGCTGTCGTGTGTGTAGCATATGTACTTAAAAGGTGTCCTCTTATAGTGCTACAGTATATCACTCCATATGAGGCTTGGCATGATTGCAAGACATCTGTTGCTCATCTGCATTTTTTGGTTGTTTGGCATATGCATTAGTGCTTGAACAACATCGCAGAAAATTGGATAATAAAGCAATAAAATGTATTTTTGTTGGGTACAGTTCTAAAAGTAAAGGCTATCGTCTATATCGTCCACATACTAAATGCATTCTGGTTAGCCATGATGTTATTTTCATGGAAGATTCTATTCAGTCATTGCTTTCATGTACTAAGAAGACATTTGTTAGCTCCAAAGACATGTATGATACTTTGCTGCCTCTTTTTACAGGTGGATAGTCTAGTGTTGGTCCTAATGAGGCAGCTTCTCAACCTTTGTAGGTTTCATGTGATGATGCAGATCATCCCATTTCTAATGCAGATTTACATGATGCACTTGTTGATGAGAGAGATGATATTGAGGAGGCAAAAACTATGCCAAAATGGTTGGTGCAGACTTTGCGTGACAACAAATAAGATGCACCTCTATCATATCGTACTCGATCAAGTTCTCATAGTGCCTCTTTTGCATCAGATTGCTATGCTATGGCTGCATCTAGTCTCTGTGATGAGACTAAAACTGTTTTGTTTGATGAAGCACACAATTCAGAAAATTGGATGGCTACTATGCAAACTGAATATGATGCTATAATGAAGAATGGTACTTGGACTTTATGTGACTTGCCTCCTGGAAAGAAGGCCATTGGCACTAAGTGGGTATACAAGCTGAAGCGTAACCTTGATGGTACAATTGATAGGTATAAGACTAGGCTTGTTGCAAAGGGTTATTCTCAAGAAAGAGGCATTGATTTTGATGAAACCTTTGCTCTTACTTCCCGAATGACTACTGTTCGTAGCATTTGTGCTTTTGCAGCTCATCATGGTTGGAATGTACATCAATTGGACATTAAAATAGCATTTTTGAATGGTGAGTTGCATGAAGAAGTGTATGTTTTTCAGCCCCGTGGCTTTGTGCAGAAAGGGCATGAAAACCAAGTGTGCAGGTTAAAGAAGGCACACATGTCTATCTGATTGCATATGGTTTTGCGAACAGTCCAACTGAAAGCACCTTATATGTCAAGCGTGCTAATGATGTACTTCTCATCATTGTGGTGTATGTTGATGACATGTTGCTTAGTGGTCCTCATGAGAAACATATTGCTGATTTCAAGGCTAATTCACATGCCTCATTTGAGATGTCTAATTTGGGGCATTTGCATCATTATTTCGGCATTCAGTTTATGCACCTTGATGGTGGAATGGCTTTGTGTCAAATCAAATATATTGACACATTATTGCAGCATTTTGGCCTTGAAGACTGTAAACCTATTGCCACTCCTATGGAGATAGGTTTACGACTAAGTCTTCATGATGCTAGAGATGCATTTGATGTTGTTCTCTATTAGCACGGTATTGGATGCTAGATTTACTTATGCATTACTCGGCCATATATTCAGTTTGCTGTCTCACAGATGAGCAAGTTTATGCATTGCCTAGGAGTCAAGCATTGGTAGGTGGTTAAGCGCATCTTTTGCTACTTGAGTGGTACTCAACTACTTGGGTTGTTTTATCCCAAGGGGGGATCACTACCGCCAGATTTGCATGCTTTTTCTAGCTTTGATTGGGATGGTTTGTATGACACTCGTTTGTCCACTAGTGGCTTTTGCTTCATGCTTGGTAGCTCATGTATATCTTGGCTGAGCAAGAAGCAGCCTACTATGGCCACTTGTGAGGTTGAGTATAGGACAGCTTTCACAGAAACTGTTAAGTGTGTGTGGCTCAGACACCTTATGGCTGATTTGGGTGTTGGTCAGTCTTCTACCACCACCATCTTCACTGACAGTCAGAGCGCATTGGTAGTTGCGAGGAACCCTGTGTCCCATGCTCGCACTAAGCACATTGAGGTGCATTATCATTATGTTAGGGAGAGGTTCTTTGCTAGGGAGATCAGCTTGGCATATGTGCCCACGAAGGAGAACATTGTAGAACTTTTCATGAAGGCACTGCCTAGGGAGAAGTTTGAAGCTTTTCGCAAAGCTTTGAGCTTATTGCCTTTTGTGGAGTGATTTCTACATAGCTTGGCAATTCCTTATACATGAGTGCTAGCTCCTTGTTCACCGCATCACTCCTAGGGGGGATTTTTTGATATATTTAGGTTGTGATGTGTGTGAACACACTAGGAATGTCAGGGCACTTTTTTCCCTCTTTAGGAGGTTTTTTCCCCCCGGCTTGTATATACGCCTATTGCCCTAATGGGCTACTTATCTTTGTACATTCTAGTGGTAATACATTCAGTATTATGTGTTGAGCTCCAAGCTTCTTCTTCTTCCTTGTGTTGTTCGCGTGCTTCCGTAGACGTCTAACTCCAACACCCCCTACTTACTTAAATTACTTCCAACCATATGTGTGTTTGCACATAGATAGTTAATAGCATTGTAAGCCTATCTTAGAAGCACTATTTCTATATACTCCCTTCCTAAACTAAGAGAATAGTATGAAATAGTGGCCCTCCGCCTTGATTGCTATGAATACGTGTTTAGGAGAATGCATGCTATTTTGTGATGCAAAAATCCTCCACCATGAGTCGTACCATCTTTGGTGCAATGATATACTTCGAATGAGAGTGGCATTTATTCATGCAAAAGATAAAATATGCAATATAAGAAATGCAGACGCCAAGATGATTACATGTGATATGCTAGAGATATTTATAAGTATCCATCCAATGCAAATATAAATATTGCTTCACAACAAGAAATCAGAGAACTTTTATGGGCCTCATCCATTTTCGTGCAATTTTTTCCATGATACATGATGATCTCCTAAGGCGTTGTGAATTTTTTGAGTCCTTTCCCTAGCATCCTTCCTTGCTTCCTCCAAGTACATAAGTCAAATAGTGTGTAGCTCCATCTCAAGCATTACTTATCTTTGATTTGCTATTTGATGATAAAGCTCGGTGGTGCCAAGACTTCAACCCAAGAAGCAAGTCAAAACGGCATAGCTCTAATGGTACTTTGCATTTTTTTTAGTATGCGCAAATGGTGCCAATCATAAATAAGAGCAATAAAATGTGTTTATGTTCGATGTAGATCCATGAGCATGACACATGTACATGTTGCCATCAAGCAACATATCCTTGTTGACAAATTGTGAATCCCGAGGATGAGTTGGTGATATGAACACCTCCATCATGCTATTAGACATGCATGATCAAGAGGAGTCACACTCAAACGCACACAAACATGCAAGCAAGCCTGACCCAAGATAAAGACACAAGATCTCCATAGAAAATCACCAATTGATGAGAAGTGTGGGAATTGAAGCACATTCGATGTGTTGAGTTTTTTGCAAAAAAATATTGCAGATACATTCCAAGTGACATTTTATCTTTTTTTTTATAAAAAAAAAGTTCGGGCATAGCCTACTCTCCCATGCTTGATTTAAAAAAAAACAATTATACACTGAATGAGCTATATTAATGGTGTGGTAATTAAAAAGAGATCTCTTAATCAGACTCTTAAAATTTACAAGAAAAAGAGCTCTCTTAATCAGACTCATAAAAAGCCTCTGCAAGTAAGACTTACATATTTATAGTGTCCCCATCTTATACAACTTCACATGAAGTTTAGAAATATATAAAAAAACATAACTACAGTCAACCTTTAGCTCTTCAATTATAATTTTCATTCAATAGAATCTTCTCATATGCAAGAAAAAAAAGAAGAAAAAACGTTACCAGCATATTTGCAAAATTCAAATGTACGAAATTATGCAAAAAAAAAATCGTGCTTAGACCTACTAAAGCCATCATTGCGACTCGCTGAAACTATAGAGAAATGAATATGAGAACCTACAAATAAAAGCCTTAAAAAATATAGCTAGGACAGAGGATTTCAAATGTTACAAGGCTAGGAGAATGCCTTGAACACTATGAGATAGAGTGTGTGGGTTCAAGTCCCACTCACTAGCTATTTCAACTTTCCTAAACTCTAAGAAAATATATTTATTGTAAAAACTCATAGTTTTCGTATAGTTGTTCAAGATGGATAAAATTACGGAATCTTGAGAAAAAATTAGAGGGAATTAGTCACCATCACTCTGCAACAAGGAACTTGTTTCCAAAAGAACTTAGGATTCACTTCAAACTCCTTCAAACATAAATCCAAACTCCGGGAGTCTTTGGACATGGGAGGAAGAGGTTTCATGATATATCTATTGTGAAGATGTAGTCATTTTTTAAGAAGGAAGTTCAATAATTGAGTTTTACTATTCAAAATATGTCTAAATTAGTTGAAAGTACAAGGAAATACAAGCATAGTGCCCATAAAACTCTCGGTATTTGACAAAGAAACGGTTAGACACCTAGCTATTGCTAGGATATAGAGCATGAAAGCACACTAAGATAGTGATTCCAAAAGGGATGACCCTAAAGCCACATGAGGTAGCATGTAGAGGGAAAAAAAGGATAGGTGTGCTATAATGCAAGAATAATGGAGTTCATGCTATCAGGAAATGTGCAATTTTATGAGCTTTTTTCATGTTATGCCCCAAATGATTCTATGCCCATAGAAGAGTATGAAGAAGACAAGGTAACTTGTAAAGAAGAAGGACTTTTGAGTATCAATCGTAGTGGCCCTCCACCATCAAGATTAGAAACAAGCACAATAAGCTACTCATTAGTGATTGAAAGGCCAAGAATCAATCGAAGTTCAAGTCAAATGAGAGTTAAAGGACTTGAAACGAATCATACACACAAAATGATGTCAAGGACAAAGAAGGTGGCGACGATTGATGACAAATGGATCTCCAAGATAAAGGGAAACTTAGATGGCATGATAAAAAGGTGTAAAGAAATGTTAATAGCTATAGGATTTGCCCAAAATTATGGTATATATTATGATGCAACTTTAGCCTTATCAAAAATATGAAAAACATAAGGATTTTGGTAGCTATATGAACAAATAAGTATTGGGCCATCTATTAGTTTGATGAAAAGAATGCTCTCTTCAATGGATACCTAGAGGAGGTGATATACATGGATCGACCTCAAGGATTTGAATGTAGCACGTATCCAGAGTTTATATGCAAATTTAAGAATACTTTGTATGTTCTCAATCAATCCCCTACTTAGAATCAAATGTTTGTTGACTATCTCACAAGGTAGGACTACATTGAAAGCAGTCACATCCTTATTTGTACATAAAGAAGAGAGGTAATGACGTTCTATAGATCTATATATGTGGGAGCTAAATGACCTCAATAGAAATTTGTACTTCTTGATAATAGAAATTATATACAAATACTAAGATATATATTTTCTTTAAAAGAAACTATACATACTTGACATATTAGATAAGTATGGATTGATAAATTGCAAGCCATTGGCCAATTCAATGAAAGCGAGTTTGAAGCTAGGCTCTGTAATGGTTCAATTGTTGGATCTCTAGTCTATGCAGAGACAATCACAAGACCATATACTAGAACTATTCTTTGAATCTTTGGATTGTCATAGGGTTTAAAATATTACAACATTAAAATGGGTAATTAAGTACTAGTTTTATGCTATAAATGAAGGCGTTTTCTATGATTTTGGAGATAGTATAAATGTGGAAGCAAATTTTGATTCATATCAAGCAAGACCAAAAGAGGAGAGGAGTACTAGTGGCTATGTAGTGGTGATTAGAGGAAGACGTGTCATTGCAGTCCAACCACAATGACCATATCATTAGCTATGGTATGAGCATAGAGCACTTTTCCAACTTATCTATGAATTCATGTGGATGGAGAGATTTTTTGAAGACCACAATCTGTAGATAAAGCAAGTTCCAATCCAAAGTGACAAGATGAGTAGTTTCTACCTTGCTTCCAACCTTATGTTTGCATGGAAGGAATGCACATATTGAGGTTCGGTATCAATTTTCTAGAGATAAACCTTTATCCAAGGATGTGCAAGTACAACATGTGAACGCTCTTGATCAGCTAGAGTATATTTTTACTAAAGATTTGGACTTTCATAAGCTATATATATTTGAGTAAGTTCTTGGAATCAAGGAGATAGGATGATAGGTTGAGGCTTGAGGTGGAGTGTTTAAAGATCAGGATTATGTTGATACAGAAGAAAAAAAACTTGGATCAATAAGGAGCAAGGATTTTGACACATTATTTCCCAACCAAGCTCTCCGTCATATCAACATCAAGTTAATTTGAATTTGTTGCTACTTTTAGGTGATAGGTGATTGGGTTGTTATCCCTAAGTATAGGGATCCTTTTTGAAACTCAATAAAGGTAAGATTGCAACTCACGAAATTCAGTTAATGAGAGTTTTTGAGTGATTTTAGTTAGCTAATTGGAAGCATGGCAACTTCAACTTGTCAGGCCTCTACTTTGGCAAGCTCCCTACCTACTTAAATTACTTCCAACCATATATCTGTTTGCACATAGATAGTTAATAACATTGTAAGCCTATCTTAGAAGCACTATTTCTCTATACTCTCTTCCTAAACTAAGAGAATGGTATGAAATAGTAGCATTACGTTAAGCAAAGTAGTGACCTTGAGAGGCCTATTGCCTTCATTGCTATGAATACGTGTGTAGGAGCGAATTCATGCTATTTGTAATGCTATAATCCCCCACCACGACTCATACCATCTTTGGTGCACGGATATACTTCTAATGAGAGTGGCATTTATTCATGCAAAAGATGTAATGTGCAAAGGCCAAGATGACTACATGTGGTATGATTTCACCCTAGAGATATTTATGGTATGCTTCTCTATATGGAATCATATAGAGAAGCATCCTAGATGCTTCAATTATCTTTGTGCCTTGTGAAAATTTTTGAATCGTTTTCCTAGCATCCTTACTTGCTTCATCCAAGGACATAAGTCAAATAGTGTGTAGCTCCATTTTAATAATTAGTGATATTTGATTTGCTATTTGATGATGAACTCTGGTGCCAAGACTTCAATCCGAGAAGCAAGTCGAAATGGCATAGCTCTAATGGTACTTTTCAAATTTTTTTTGTATGCCCAAATGGTACCAATCATAAATAATAGCAATAAAATGTGTTCATGTTCGATGTAGATCCATGAGAACGACACACCTACATGTTGCCATCAAGCAACATATCCTTGTTGACAAATTGTGAATCCTGGGGATGGGTTCGTGGTATGAAGCACATTCACGAGGAGTCACATAAATGCACAAGCATATGCACACAAGGATGCAAGGAAGCCTCACCCAAGATAAAGACACAAGATCTCTAGAGAAAATCACCAATTTATGAGAAGAGAGTGAAAGAGATTACAAATGAGGGATATCTCTCTTTTATAGGCAACTTTTAAAAAGTGTCCTCTTCTCATTTTAATGTCCACCCTAGTTTAAAATATAGGTTGTTAACCCAGATTTCGGTTTTGATTCAAATGCAAAAAAAATCTTTTAAAAAGTGTTCCTCTTCATATTGTAATCTCCACCCTAGTTAAAAAAATAGGTTGTAAACCCTCATTTTGGTTTTGATTCAAGTGCAAAAAAATCTTGTAAAATTCTAGAGGGATAAGGATTCACTCCGCAAGCTTAGAGACTCCTTGGATTGAATTTACAAGAATTTTTCTTTGTACATAATTTCTAAAGGTGGGTTTTCATGTATAAATGGACAATTTGAGAAGTGATTTTGGAAATTATGGGAACCGCACTAGAACATTGCTTTGCTTGGGCATGCAAAACATACTCTTTGATTCCATCTTTTCACAATCCAGACCACAATCGCTCTCTTTTATCCATCAAAAGCACCTCATGTGTTTCGATCTCCAACACTCCTCCCTCCTACAGTCTATCATCCTTGATAGATGATGGACATGAAACTTGACCTTGGGGAAGCATGGGAATTGAAGCACTTTCAATGTGTTGCGTTCTTGCAAAAAAAGATTGCACATACATTAATTTCAAGAATTGGGGTATTATGCGAGTCACACCAATAGGCTGATCAATTGATCTGTGGACCACTCTTGAACAATGATTATCAGACACAATGTAAGAGGCAGAAACCAAAGATCAACAAATAAATCACCTTAAAGTTGCAATTTATCATTCAAAGAATTGGGAGGAAGAAAAATAAGGGCACACATAAAGAGTAAGATTGCATTGTTCATCAGATCTCAATTGCATATTACCAAGGAAGTGTATAAGCCACACTCATGTTGCCAAGGAAGTGTATAACCCACACTCACACTCCACGTGAGTGATCACATAATGTAAGTCATTTCATATTAGAGAAAAATTTTATAGTATCTTACAAACTCACAGTTTTCAATGTAGTTGTTGAAGAGGGATGAAATTGCGCAATCTTGAGGAAAAATTAGAGGAATTAGCTACCATCACTCTGCAACATCTGAACTTAGGATTCACTTCTGAATCCTTCAAACATCAATCCAAACTCCGGCAGTCTTTGGACATGGGAGGAAGAGGTGTCACGATACATCTATTGAGAAGAGGTAGTCATTTTTCAAAGAAGGAAGTTCGATAATTTGAGTTTTACTCTTCAGAATATCCTTGGTTCACTTGAAAATACAAGGAAATACAAGCATAGCGTCCATGAGACTCTTGGTATTCCAGCCTCGGCACCGACAAGTGACGTCCTAAAGTTCGCTGGACCTCTCTCTTTCTCTCTTTCTCTCTCTCTCTCTCTCTCTCTCTCTCTCTATATATATATATATATATATATATATATATATATATATATATATATATATATATATATATATATATATATATATATATATAGAGAGAGAGAGAGAGAGAGAGAGAGAGAGAGAGAGAGAGAGAGAGAGAGAGGGAGAGAGAGAGAGAGGGAGAGAGAGAGAGGTGACTACAATCATGAGCACGATTATGTTTTGTAAACACGTTGTTCACAGTTCCACATATGCAAATTGCAAATGGCCCTGCTTTGCATTATCCATATCGTGAAGCCTAATAGTGCAACTCTCTCTCCCTACATAGAGAGAGAGTTGCACTTCACGATATATATCGAGAGAGAGAGAGAGAGAGAGAGAGAGAGAGAGAGAGAGAGAGAGATGCACTATTAGGCTCCCATGAACAGTACACGATGGTCGGTTAACTTGAAAAGCACAGCTTGCGGAGATCAACAGCACCACGCTTTCTCAACTAATGCGTTATCTTCGTCCTCTTCACAAAAGAAAAGATCAGATTCATTTTCTGAACTATATGAAACACTCCTTAGCACATTGTGCAGATTCAGGATGCCATTGGTACGAAACGAAATAGAGCTTGGGCACGTCATCTGCTCTTGCTCTTCAACTCTCACGTTCTCGGAAAATCATAAGTAAGGTGTTCACTTGGCAAACAGCCTTGCTTCAAGAGGTGATAGAAGATTTGATTTGTTTGTGGACGGCTATCGGGAATGCCTCTACGAGGATTAACATTAACGGCCAGCTCTCCCTTGTTTTTTTTGTCTTAAACGCTTCATTAGACAAGACAAGGTTGCCCATTGACCCCATTGCTTTTTGTGATTGTGATTGATGGACACGGTTTTTTGGTTGATAATCAAGTGAAGCTGGGGACCCATTGCTTTTTGTGATTGTGATTGATGGACACGGTTTTTTGGTTGATAATCAAGTGAAGCTGGGGCGTATTCGTGATCTCTCTCCCTATCTTTCTCTCCCCCTTGGACCTACACACCAATGATGTTGACACTCTTTGCTAATGACACGTACATGTTTCTTCAAAATGTTTCTTTCGATTCTCGCAATGCCTTGACATTTTTTGTGAGACCTGTAAGGAATTGAACTCACAACCTCTTGGATAGGAATGTGATGGGCTAACCACTTGCCTCAAAAGCCATGGTTGAGGATTACTTCCTAATCCTCCCTCTTAGGGTGTAGTTCAACCATCTCCTACCTATGAAGTGTGTGGTTCAACTATCTCCAACTTTATTATAGGACCTTTACATCTAGAATCAACCATTCAAAGACTAATTTCATATCCTTCATTATTCTGAACCCAAATTTTTTGTAGTCCCAATGTTGTTAGGATCTTCCTACTCGTCATATTTTTTGTGTTTTGGGCATCCCAATGGGATTTGGCATCTATGGGTTAGCATAGGGATTGGGTGCTCCCCAACCTTGAGAAACACAAATTGTTACTAGAAGGGTTGGCAAATTAATGTGGTTTGGTGGGTGATGGTGGTTAACACATTCTTATTTCCTCTATCATCTACTTCATGGCTGGTCAGAGACCATGCGACAAGGAGATGTAGAAGTTGGGAAGAATATGTAGGAATTTCCTTTGGATGATAGATCCCAACAGGAGAGGGGTGCCAAATATCAGATGGCAAATTTTCACTAGCTCGAAGGATATTGGTAGATTGGGCATTTTAGATATGGAAGATCTAGCCTATAAGATGGTGTCCAAATGGATGATTAAAGCTTGGAACAAAGAAGAAGTTTCTTGGGCAAAGAAAATTTTTGGAAATATTGACATCTTTTTGTTTCCTAGAATCCTCAGTTGGAAGGAACATGACTTAATCACTCCCCTGTTCTTCAGTTTCTTGGTTACTCCTAAGGGCTCGAACCTTGTTTGTTGTTTATGGAAAGGGTGGAAAAATATGAAGCTCTTCTATACCATCAATGATGATTGGAAGTGGGTGGTAGGGATGAGACAACATCCTATTCGGTTCTGAATAGCTGGTATCACTAGAGTGGAAGTGGAGCATCTCCAAAGAGACAAGATGCTCTAGAACTAATGTTTTTGTTAGTTGAAGCACCTTTTGAACCAAGATAAAAGGCATTGGATAAGATTTGAAAAAATTATTTGAATCGTAGTGTGGACTATGATGATTGGCCCCTTTTAAGACACATAATCAATGTTTGGAATCAGGAAAAACCACACCTTTCGAATGCTGATATATTTAGGTAGTGATGTGTGTGAACACACTAGGACTATCGACATAACTTTTTCCCTCTTTAGGAGATTTTTCCCCCCCGGCTTGTATATATGCCTATAACCCTAACGGGTCATTTATTTTTGTACATTCTAGTGGTAATATATTTAGTTTTGTGTGTTGTGCTCCAAACTTCTTCTTCTTCCTTGTGTTGTTCGCGTGCTTTCGCAGACCTCAAGCTCCAACAATTGTTCACTTCAAACCATATAATGCCTTTTTCAACCTGCACTTGGTTTTCATGTTGTTTCTGCATAAAGCCATAGTTGCTGAAAGTGATGCATACAGTGTTCAAGATGGTGATATTCTTTAGGTTCCCATTCGTGTTGTGGCTCCTACTAAACCTACTGTAGAGCAAATTTGTTGGGATGGCAGAGATGCTTAGGCACACACATTGATAGTCTTGTCATCAAACGTACCATTATTCGTCATCACTCTTGTAGAACAACAAAGGATGCTTGGGATATACTTACCACTTTATACCAGGAAAGGAATGAGGCTCATGTTGCTTACCTCTAAAAACAGTTGGAGAGTGAGCACATGAATGAAGGAGATTCCATGGATAGTTTTCTGACAAAGATCAAAGATTCGAAGGAGCAGTTGATTTCTACTGATGAAGTCTTGCCTGATAGTTCACTTTTGCATATTGTTTTGAATGGTCTTCCCAATTCATATCAGAGTTTTGCTTCCACCCTTTGATATGATAAAAAGTAATCAATCGCCTTAACATTGGAGGAGTTACTCTCTATTCTATTGCAAGGAGATCAGTCTAGGTAGAACATGTCCATTATGCGTGTTGCAGATCAAGCTTTCCTGGCTAGTCACAAGGGCGAAGGTAAATGGACCTCATCTACTAGTAAGCCAAAATGTGCTAACTTTATGCAATCAAAGAAGGATGACAAAGACGAGAAGAAAATAAAAAAGCAAAAATTGTTTTGCAAACACTATAAAGGAAATGATCATGTCATAAAGAGCTATCAAAAACTGGCTTCAAAAGAGGCAAAGAAAAAAGAGGCTGGAATGGTTGTTGCAAAGGCCTCTACACCCAAAACAAAGTCTGCTAATCTTCTGCAAAATGAAGAATGGGCATTTACTACAGTTTGCAATTATGACCCATCTTCTCATGAACAATATATGTATGAGGTAGACTCAGATGTTTGGTACTTTGATAGTGGGGCAACCAAACATGTCATCTCACAGCACAGTTTCTTCACTTCACTCGAACCACCAACAACTCCCCTTATCTTGTCGTGGGAGTTGGTAACATCATTTCTGACCACTATTGATGGTAGTTCATTTACATTGTCGGATGCTTTATTTGTGTGAGGGATCAATAAAAATCTGTTATTAGTTTCAACATTAGCCAAGATCAGCTTGCTTGTGAAATTTTGTTGATGATAGATGTATAGTTCATGATTTGTCAAATGGTAATGTCATTATTGCTTCTGGCATTTTATGTCGTGGGTTGTATAAGCTCATAGACTATGAAAAATCACGAGCGGAACAAAAATTCATAGAAAAGCGAGTTTGATTGAGAAGATTTGGAGCAAAATATTACATCAACAAATATTCAATCCAAAGGGAAATGTTATAAAAATATCTTTTTTTAAACTATTTATCTTGTATTCTCCATTAATAGTGTTATTTATTGCATACGAGCTATATTAAAGTAAGAATTATATTTTCTTTTTATCTATATATATTTCTTTTGTAAAAGATTTAGGTTTTCTTTTTTTCAAATAAATAATTCACTGTGTGTTATGATTCACAAAAATTTCCCTTAGATACATATACTTTCGAAGTGTGTTAATTAATAACATTACACATTTATGGTTTAGAATCAAGTGTTAACTAATAACAAGTATGCATGCTATATTTTATTAATGCACTTTTTAATTCTATACTTATTCTAGAGTAGGATTTAGAACTTTAAATCTTAATTAATTTGCAAGTTATGATGCATGAAATGGTGTGTGTATGTATGTGTGTGTGTGTGTATGTGTGTGTGTGTGTGTGTGTGAGAGAGAGAGAGAGAGAGAGAGAGAGAGAGAGAGAGAGAGAGAGAGAGAGATCCTATTATTCTTCCATCTAAGAACTTGGATGGAAGCCTATTAATTAAGTATGTGGCTGTGGAAACAACCTATACCCATAGGTAATTTGGAAATTTCTTTTCATTCAACATTGATCTTGCAGCCTCTACTATTAGTTTATTCCTCCTCTCTGCCACTCTATTCTATTTAGGAGTGTATCTTGTTGTGACCTTTCTCTTTATACCTCTGTGCTATAAGAATGAGTCAAATTCATGTGAGAAGTACTCATCACCTCCATCAGATCTGATCCTCTTTAAGCTTCTACTTGTTTGGTTCTCAACCAATGCCAAAACTTCTTGAAACAAGTGAAGACTTCATCTTTATGCTTCATGGAGTAAAGAATTGTCCATCTACTATAATCAGCTATGAATAAAACATACTATCTTGATCCTGTGATTGATGGCTCTTTGCTAGGACCCCACTCATCTATGTGCACAAGCTCCAAGTAGTCTTCATACATGTATCCTTTTTTGTTGAATAGTTGCCTGTGAGATTTGCCAAATTGGCATGCTCCACATTTCTAAACCATGTGTTGCTTAGATAGACTTGGAATGCCAAGCACACTCTGATCCCTGCATATTTTCTTTAGTGTTCTTTCACCTATATGACCTAGCCTTTTATGCCATATCTCTAGCTCAGATAGGATTTGATCTTTGCAATTGAAGAGTGCAATGTTTCTGGTATCTTCAAGTTCAATGTAAAGTGTTTACTAGATTTCTCACCTTTTGCAATCCTCTTGAAGCCTTGTTGAGGATCCTCCACATATGATCCATGCCTTGTGAATCTAACCTGTAAGCCCTTCTCAACAATCTACCCAACACTAACTAGGTTTTTTGTTATGGTTGGCACATATAATACCTTACTTAAAAGGTTCATTTTACCATCAGAAGCCTTGACATTTCCAATGTTCTTAATAGAATGTCTAGTGTCATCACCTGTCTGCACCATGATTTCCTTTAGATTCTTCAAGATCAGATAGCAATGCTACATTTCCAGCCACATGATTGGAACAACCAAAATCAATATAGAAAAGATGATCATCATCTTTAGCTTGCTTGGATGTCATGTTCATGATCAATAAAGAATCCTCCTTGTCTTCTGTGTATTTGTTATAATCCCTTCTACCTCTAAAGTGTCCTTGATAGTTGTTTTTGTAGCCTTGGTTGTAGTTGTGATGGTAATTGCTTCTTCCATTGTTGAACCTACCTCTGGATTGTCCATAGCCTCCTCTATGGAAGCCTCTTCCTCTCTGATTCCTTGTGTTCTTGAAACACTCATCTATGGTATGATTGGTCAAACCACAAATATTGCAAGGTGAAGAGTTGTATGATCTCCCCTGCCTTGCTTTCCTCCTCTACCCCTTCCTCTAGTACCTCTTCCCCTACTTGTGAAGTTCACTTGAGAGGTACTTGCCTCTTCTTCATTCTTTTTACCTTTGCCTTTATCTTTACTCTTATTTCTATCTATGTAAAGGGCAGTATATTGATTACCTCTAGAGTTGTCTCCATTCTTGTTGAGTTTTGTCTCATGTGCAAGGAGTTGCCCCATCAATGTGTTGAGGTCAAGTATTTGCATATCCATATATAGGTCCACTATTGTGGTGAAGGACTCCCACTTATCATCAGCTTTGATGCCATTTATGATCTAACTTACTATCTTCTCCTCTTCTATCTCTTCTCCAATGCTCCCAATTTGGTCAGCTACATCCTTCATCTTGGTTACATAGTCATCTACACTTCACTTTGATTGCTTCTTCAAGGTTGTGAACTCCATCCAAAGCTGGTTCTTCCTAGCCCTTGTATTTGATGAGAAGTATGAAGAAAGTACTTCCCAAGTCTCTAGGGAGGTCTTGCAATTCCTAGTGTGAGGTAATAAGAAATCAGATATTGAGTTTAGTATATAAGACCTAGCTAGATCATCCTTTGCACACCATATAATTAGTCTTTCTTGCTCTTCTCTCATAGGTTGATGTTTGCTTCTGAATATTGGCATTTCCTCATCTCTAGAGATGTATCCATATAAGCTTCTTCCTTGGAGATAAGCTTGCATCCTTAGGGACCATGCTGGACAGTTGCTTCTATCCAATTTCTCAATGAATGATGGAAATCCATCTCCCTTTTTTTGCTTGTTGTTGTTTTGATACCATTGTTGGAGGAGATGTTGGATAGATTCCAGAGATGTTGTGCTACAAAATCCTATTTCACAGCAGTCAAGAACACATTGTGGAAACTATAGTAGACCCCTTGAGCTTCCCAAAAATCACAAATAATCACTTATGTGCTGTGGAGCATGATCCTCTAACCAATGCATCAAAACGGATGAGTAGAAAGTTCAACTATGAGCTAAGACTTGCTATTTTGGTCTCTACACATGTCCAGTAAAATGAACAATGCTCTCAACCTGCTAGAAACTGACTAAATTCCTTTTGAGAGTATCTAAATGACTTAGATAGCTACCAATCGTGAGTTATTTCAATAAAAAGAATCAAGTCTAAACTTAGAATGATGCTTAACAAGTTGGAAGACTAGCCTGACATTTTTGGGCTACTATAGTATGCATACAAGTGAGGAGAGATGTAAAGATATCTCAAGATTGAGAAGAGCAATGACAATGAAACTTTGTGGCTATAAAAAAGACACTATGTTGAATCTATACTACTTTTAATCACATTAATTGATTAATTATGCACTGAGAACAAGCTCTGAGAAGTACCCTATTTTGAGATGATCATAGCAAAGAAGTGAAGTAGAGAGGTGATCAATGTATATATATTAAATTACATAGAAATACAATGACATTGGCAATGTATAATTGCACAATGTGAGGATAGTGAAGTGGCTATCGAATGAACTCACTAATTACACAAACCCCTCTCAAAATGATCTCGGAATCAAGGTTCATACATCCGAGATTTGTCCTACTTTTATAGCTTTGAGTTGGAGCCATTTTTGAATTCAAGCTCTTCACCATAAAGTGAATCCTAAATTATAGGAATTACTTTATCATCAATCATTACCAAGTAATTCGAGATTTGATTCCTCCTAACTCCACATGGGGTTAGTGCAATTAACATATGCACTTTCACAAAGATAAAAGTAAATTGACTTTTACAAGGGAATGGTCATATGTGACTATATGAGATAAATGCTAATTGTCCAAGTATGTAGGCTTGGGCTCATTTGCACCAACACCCAAGAATCCTAACAAAAAGACAGAGCCTTATGTTGAGAATCCAAAGGACAAGAAGTTTTTAAGTTCTATCTAATTCCGTATTATTACCATCACTGATGTGCTATTGGAAATCTAGAATTTTTTTCGTTAAAGCAAGTTGTTATTTGTAGTACAAGAAAAGAAATTTAAGAAAAAAAAAGGTTCCCGTTAAGAGGAGGACAAGTTGGCAAACCTCCTTCATATCTCTAACGAGCTCTTTGTATTTTTCCTTCGGCTAAGTCTGATTATATGGATCTTATAAAATTCTATTGAAGCCTTTCATGAAAAGAAAAACTTTGTACGTATGATTATATGGCTCTTATAAAATAATGGAAATGGTAGCAAACACCATTGTCTCTTCACCACTCACCCAAGCCACCGACAAGTCACCTCCCAAGGTCGTCGGCAATGGACATATCTCTCTCTGTCTTTCTTTCTCTCTCTCTCTCTCTCACACACACACACATTGTCAGCTTACACTTCCAATACTTTTTCAAGTGCCAAAATCGATTGAACAACCAAAGGGATAAAAAACATGCGTAGCTGTAGGTCCACTCCCATGAACAAACAGTACACCACACCACCACAAGACCATGCCTTCTAATGTAATGAAATGATTTTTTTCCTTCTTGTTCCTCTTCACACAAGAAAAGAAAAAACAGAAAATCAACCACAGATTTACGATGTATTAGATTTCCCTTCTGGATATTTCATATATTCTTATATCTAGTAATGAGTTATACAACCTCATTTATAGATATTAAAATTTTAACTATAATAATATTTTGCTGCACATGTCAAAACGGAACGTGTATATGGGACTCTACATTTGTGTGCACAGCAAATTTGAGGTGTATATGGCACTCTACATTTGTGTGCACAGCAAATTTGAGGTGTATATGGCACTCTACATTTGTGCACAATGCCTCTTTCACAAAGAAAAGCAATGTGCAAAGAGTCAAAACTGTATTGCCACAAAAAGTTTGAGCCATAGCTAAAAATATTTCAAAGTAAATGAATACCTCATTCTTTGCATTCTTAGGATACACCCAAGTATGGTGTGTTGCATCATCAATGAAGGTAACAAAGTATACATGCTTGCCAAAAGATGGAGTCTTGACCAAACCAACATATATCACTATGAAGAAGCTACATTTTTCGTGTAGTATGTGTAGTATCATCCTTGGGAAAAGAAGCTTGATGCATTTCATAAGTATATAACCTTTGCATGCATGCTTTTCAATGGACTCTAAGTGTTTCCAAAAAAGCATCCATATCCTTTTTGTGCAAATGAAGCAATGTTTAAGTTCAAATGACCAAAGGGAGCATGCCATAACTGTGTGTCAGCCCTAGAGGAAGTATGAGTAAGCAAGGAATTGGAGGCAACTCTCTTATATGCATCCAACCAATGCAGACAATTGCATAATGTCTCTGACATCACAACAACACCACCATTGATGAAATCATGAACTATACATTTGCTATCAACAAGCTGCACATGAAGTCCTACACAAGCAAAGTAAGAACTAAAATAAGGTTTTTCTTGATACCAGGTACATACAATGCATTCTTGAGAGTAACAATACCTCCATTTGTAATCGTAGGCTTAATTTCTCCAGCTCCAATAATAGAATAAGTGTTACCATTAGTGTCCATGTGAAAGGCCAAATGGATGCCAAACACTAAATTATATATGTTTTGTAATAAAACATATAGTGCACTCTTGGTAAGCTAAAGACTATAAGTTCCACCACATTTGTAAAACCTAGAAAATCATCTAAGTTTGGTTTGTTTATGTACCATGTACTCCCATGTATTCTACAAGTTTGTATGGAGCATGGAGCTCATCATTTTGAGCTCGATTCTCTATTGTGAGGTCATCTTCATGGTGCTCTATGAACAGATTAAAGAAAAAAGGATCCGATTAAGAGGAGGACAAGTTGACAAACCTCCTTCATATCTCTAACGAGCCCTTTGTATTTTTCCTTCCACTTATTCTATTTAAGCCTTTCGTGAAAAGAACAACCTTGTACGTGTGATTATATGGCTCTTATAAAATAATGGAAATGCTAGCCAACACCATTGTCCCCTCATCACTCACCCTAGGCACCGACAAGTCACCTCCTAAGGTCATCGGCAATGGACATCTCTCTGTCTCTCTCATACACACACACATTGTCAACTTACACTTCGAATTTTTTGGCAAGTGCCAATATGGATTGAAGAACCAAAGGGAATGCAAAACATGCGTATAGCTGTGGGTCCACTTCCATGAACAAAGAGTACATCACATCACCAAGCCTTCTAATGTAATGAAATTATTTTTCTCCCTCTTCTTCCTCTTCATGATACTCATCTTCATGATACAATAAGAAGAAATAGAAAATCAAAGGCATATTTACGATGTATTAGATTGCACTTCTGGATATTTCAGATATTCTTATATCTACTAATGAATTATCCAACCTCATTTATGGACATTGAAATTTTAAATATAATAATATTTGGTTGCACATCATCTGAGGATGGAAAATTAGAATGTGTGCATAGAAAATTGAGATGTACATGGAACTCTTCATTGGTGCACAATGCCTCTTTCACAAAAAAAGCATTCAATTCATGTGACATGTATTCATTGCCATGATCCATGCAAAGAATCAAAAGCTTATTGCCACAAAAAATTTTAGCCATACCTAAAAATATTTCAAAGTAGGTGAATACCTCATTCTTCGCATTCATAGGATAACACCCAAGTATGGTGTGTTGCATTATCAATGAATCTTCGCATTCATAGGATAACACCCAAGTATGGTGTGTTGCATTATCAATGAAGGTAACAAAGTATACATGTTTGCCAAAAGATGGAGTCTTGACCAAACCAACATACATCACTATGACGAAGCTACATTTTTGTGTAGTATGTGTAGTGTCATCCTTGGGAGAAGAAGGCACAATGAATTTTACTAAGTATACAACCTTCACATGCATGATTTTCAATGGACTCAAGTGTTGGAAAAAATATCCATATCCTTTTTGTGCAAGTGATGCAATATTCAAATGACCAAAGCGAGCATGCCATAACTGTGTTTCAGCCCTAGAGGAAGTATGAGTAGGCAAGGAATTCGAAGCAACTCCCTTATATGAACAATTGCATAATGTCTCTGACATCACAACAAAATCACCATTGTTGAAATCATGAACTATACATTTATTATCAACAAGTTGTACATGAAGTCCCGCACAAGCAATAGTAAGAACTAAAATGAGGTTTTTCTTGATACTGGGTACATACAATGCATTCTTGAGAGGTCAGTTTGACATATGTGTCCACAGAAGATAATATAGTAGAACTTTTTTATAAAGGCTTTGCTTGTGAGAAGATAGTAGTTCACGTTATCTCTATGATAGTGACGACTTATTTCTCTCGCTAAAGCACACATTCCTTCCTGGCCTAATCAACAAATCTTCTTAACATTGTTTTATCTATTTGTCTCTTTCATTCTCTCTTATGTGTACCTTGACGTTATAACTTGAAGCGAAGGGATAAATTTTTGTTATTAATCACGTATGAAGATAATTCACACGTGGTTTGAAGCTAGTGTTTTGTACTTTTTTAGTGATTATGTGATTAATTATTCAGTATTTTAAGCTATTTTTATCACATTTTCTTTTTTTCTTAATTGTGCATCTTCATTTCATTCAAGAATATATTTCTATCTGTGATTTTTAATTTCTATATTATGTAGCTTTATAGTTCACATTTGCTCTCTTGTGTTGCAAACATTTCATGAGGTTATGCCATTGGAAGGTTGATGGGAAGAAGAAGCCATTCAAACACTCAGAGAATAGAGAATGTTCGAAGCCAAAAAGCAAGACTCACAAACTTTGTGAGTATTTATAAACAAAAAATTTTAAAGCACACATGGAACGGAGGCTCACAAAATCTTGATTTCTTGTATCAAGTGTGATTGAAAAATCATAGAATTTTGTCAAATCGAACATATTTGGTATCTTCAAATATCTTTTTTTCCTGAAATTTCAAATATTTGAATTGAGATAGTGTGCGACAATATTGATTTTTGTATGGAAACAAAAGATAATACACTCAATACAAGAAATTCCTTCACCTTAGTGGTATTTTTGGAGCATATCTACTAAAAAGAAGCCTTTCTTCATTGGATCAAAAGAAACCATAATGTTATATTTTTAATACACGTGGAAACACTATATTTTTCAATTTTCCTAATCCATCACTAATAAACAGCCCCCTTTTTACCCTTTTTTGGCCTAATGGTGAGAAACAAGGATCTTCTTTTAATTTCCATAGTGAACATATCTTTATCCTTTTTTTAAAAAAGGAAGTTCAAATGTTGAGATCTTCCTCATATCTTGAATTAATTTTGAAGTACAATGAAAGTGACTATAGCACTCATAGGAAGTGTGGTACGCATGAACATAAATCCAATAAAAAAAGCTATGACAGCTTGAGAGATATTACATGATATACGCATTGCGTCTTTTTGACACCTTGAGAGATATTACATGATAACACTACTGAACTTTGAGCTGAAGATCCAAGGTTCGAGATCGGTTTGGTGTGAAGTTGTCATGTGGAGGAAAAAAGACATCTCCTGAGTTTGTGTGTTTGTGTTTTCAAATTTGCAATTTAAAGATACAATAGAGAATATGTCGTAAGATCAAACTCTCCAAAGGAGAAAAAAAAGCATCCTGAAAATGATGCCGTTTTTGTAGAGAAGTAGCAAATACCTCTCTCTCTCTCTCTCAGGTTTTTGATATGTTTCACATTTCAAAGGGCAAAACGTGATATTGACGAGGAGGGAGGCAAAACTGTGGGGCAAAAAGAATCAGCCATTAAGAGCGACCTAGGCTTGGGGTTTGGGTTGTTGTGTGGGTCGTGCAACCTTGCCCCTTCCTCGTGCCTTCCTCTGTTGTGGGCAGGCATCGGGGGCATGTCCCTAAACTTCTTAAACTTTAGCTCCATCTCCTGGTCTAGTGTTGATGGCACTGTTCGAAGTGCTTAGAAATGGGGTGTCTATAGTTGAAGGTAGTCAGGTTATTGCTCAAGACAATATCAACGCTGGTAATCATGGATTGTTGCAGGGGTTTATGTTCACCTCCCCGTCCAAAGGTCAGAATGGACTCGCTTACAGTAGATGTCGTGGTTAGCGATGACGAAGATGAACCCTTGATCATTGATAGAACATCATTGGACAATTGGCACAAACATGTCAGTAATAGGGTGTTCATAGGGCTTTGCCATGGTTCCAGACCACCAGAGGACGTCCTAAAATCCTAGATCAGAACCCACTAGGATTCAAGGGGGTTAACTGTCAAGCATGTGTAGTACTGCCCAAACAACTATTTCTTCAACTATTTCCTGTTTTTCTTCAAAGAAGCTAAGAGTGCTTTTCATGTGATAAGTGAGACTCAATGGCTGATTAGTAACATTCCCATGTCTATTTTTAAATGGCATATCGGTTTTAACCCTAAAAGTAATAAACCATCCAAGATACCGGTGTGGGTGGAATTTCCCGAGCTCCCTATCGAATATTATACGTGGGTAGAAAACCTAGGGAAAATGGTAGGAAAGGTGCTAGGTCAAAGAGCTAGGATTAGCAATATAAACCCAAAGTGGGATCCCTAGTTACTTATCGAAGTTGATATTGCGAGAGAGATTAAGACCCACATAGTCATTAAGGATTTGAGTGGATTAAAGCTACATAGTCAGAAAGTTTTTTACCGAAACCTCCCAAACACCTGCTTTAACTGCTACAAGCAGGGGCATCTTATTAAAGACTACCATTTACTCCATAAAGATAATGAAGTGGAAAGGGAAGGTCCTATTAAAGAAACCCCCATGCCTAACCGACATCAAAACTCTTCGGGTAAAAAGCATCAAAACTAAAAAAAACGGCATTAAATCTGATAATATCTATGACATATTAGTTGAAATTTTTTCTAATCCGTTTGATGAAAATTCTCCACAGGGTAATAACAAGGTATCTCCTAGTTCCAAAGAAAATGAAGACCCTAACAAGATGTGTGTAGGCACTAGCAACATAGCTACTCACATACCTTCTAATGAAGATGGAAAGGGTTGGAATACAGTAGGTAGGAAAAACAAGGTGATCAACTGTCACAAAGTGAATTCAATAGGCCTTTTTCATGTTGATCAGGTAATAACTCGTAAACCTATACACCTTGATTCCTTCAGTCAAGAACTGGAAAGGTATGATCAAGATACCATAGGAAAAATGGAAGAAGAAGGTGTTCCTGTTGAAGTGGTTCCTATGTCACAAGAAGAAGAGATTTCTTTTAATAATACAGCATGTGTCAAGTCAAAGAGGAAAGAGACTAGGAGAACATCCCTATCAGTTATTAAGGCAACAAAGAATAGTAGAAAATAATTCTTTTTCGTGTTGTTATGTCTCATCTCCATATTGTCTTGGTTAATGTGAAAGGTCTGACAGATCCTGTGCGTTCCAAGATGCTTAACATGTGGCTGTGCAGTTTACCTAGAAATCCAGATATTGTTTGCTTGTAGGAAGTTAAGATAGGGGGATGTCTTCTTAAAATGCATCTCAACATTTAGTCTAAAACGTTTGAGTGGTTTTCTACCGACCATACAAATGGAAAGGGGGGGGTAGTTATAGGGATAAACTTTTCTATTGTTCAATGCTTCCAATCTGTTGTTATCAACCCTTCCAAGCAATGGTGTACTATCAGCCTGGGCAACCCATATAACGTGAATGAATTATCTATGTATGCTGGTAACGACGGTGTCATTTGGAAGTCTTGCTGGGAAGAGCTCTCTGGCATTCGTGGCACCTCCATTTTAATTGGGGATTTTAATATGGTCACCACTAGCAAAGATAGATGGAAATGCAAGGGTAGTTGCATTGGTGGTTTAGAAAAAAATGCTTGGTTTGACTTGTGTAACTGTCTTGAATTATTTGACATTTCTTTAAACTCGGACTTTGCTTGGTCTAATAAGCAATCTGGTTCTAATTATTGCTCAACTAGACTTGATAGGTGTTATGCTAATGCTTCTTTTGTCCAAGATTGCTGGGACTATAGTGCTAGGGTACATCACTCCCTCATGATGTCTGATCCTAAATCGCTCCTCATGACTTTTAGGAAAGGTGCCCCCTCCTTAGAGCTAGCTGGCCTCATATTGACCACACCCTCCTCAGGTTACCCTGTATCATGGAGCGGACTAATGACATTTTTCTTGTCACTTCAGCTCTCAATCCTCTCCTTCTAGGGCTTGGGAAAAAGTGATCAAAGACATCCAACATCTCTTTACCTACTTCAAGAAACAAGCCTTAATTATTAGGGCTTTGGAGGGACTCTCTTTTGAATGTTTTGAACTCCCTTAAGGTTGACTCTCAAGATTACATTGATGTTTCTTGGAGATTGTGTAAGGAAAGGTATATGGAAGCTAGACAGTCTCTTGCCTTGTCTAAAGAATTTTGTAGTGAGAAAATGGATAGGAATAATAAGTATGTTCTCTTTGATGAAGAAAAGGAAGATAAAAGACTTCATTCCTCATGTTAATAAGAAGAGTGGTGGTTATACTAAGAACATTGAGGAGACTCTGTAGGAGGCTAAAACCTTCTTTATGGATGTCTTCTCTGTGTCTCCCAAGTGTGGGGAGGACATCCAGAGGGCCAGGGCCACTATTGCCAAGAAAAGGAAGAAGATGATTCCTAAGAGCCTAGTTCCCATCTTGGACCTACCCCTCACTACCGGTGAGATCAAAGAAACCATCCATAAGTTGAAACCCTGTAAGTCTCCTAGTATTGATGGTATTCATAATGAGTTCTTCATGATTTTGAAAGATTTTCTTGCTCCATACATTCTCTTGATTTGGGAAGAGGTGTCTAGTAAAGGCGACCTCCCTTCTCACATCAACATAGGGGTTATTAGACTCATCCATAAGAGAAGATCCAAAGATGATCTTAATAATTGGAGGCCTATCACATGTTTGAACTCTATATACAAAATCTTTGCTGCCACTTTAACTAGAAGGCTTAGCCCTATGATGAACCGCTTCATTTTGCATGAGCAAAAGGGATTTATCAAAGGCAGATATATTTTTGATGCCATCATCTCCTTGCGGGAGGGTATGGATTTTGCTAGGGAAATTGACCAGAATTTCTTCTTCCTTAAAATTGACTTTGACAAAGCCTATGATAGGATAGAGTGGAACTTCATTCTTCAATCTTTGCATGACTTGGGCCTTGGTAGGAAGTTTATTAAGTATGTCAACACTTTGTTTGGCAATGCCTATTCAAGGGTTGTTGCCAATTGTCACCTTTCTGAGCCTTTCAAGTTCCTAGATCTATAAGACAAGGATGCCCTATTGCTCCCTTGTTTTTTGCTATTGCTAGTGATGGCTTGGGCTAATTATTTTATAGATAGGGGTCAAATCAAAGGTGTTTCCATCCCCAAATCCCCCTCTCAACTCTGCCTTCAAATGTTTGCTGATGACACTAATCTTGTTTTAAATGTTGACGAGGTTTCTCTTAAATCTTTTCTAAATTGTCTTAACCTGTTATACTTGGCTAGTGGCTCCATGGTTAATCATAGCAAAACTTGCTTCAAAGGTTCTAATAATCAAGTGCCTGAATGCATAACTAATCTTGGCTGTTCCATTATTAAAGAAGGAGAAATTTTTATTTAGCTAGGGATCCCGATGGGTTTTAATGTTTCTTTTTCTCAAAAGTGGGACGGGATGTATGAGAAGTTAAAAAAAATATGCTTCTTTGGTATGATACTAATAATTCCCTACCTCACAGGGTCTTTATATTAAACACATACCTTCTTCCTAAACTTTTTTATTTTTTGTCTTGTTGGTTTCCCTCTAACAAGCAGCTAGAGTAGGTTCTTTCATTAGCCAAAATATTTTTGTGGGGCGGGGGGTAGTGAAAATGTAAAAAAAAAGGTAAGGTGTCTTGGGAAATTTGCTGCCTTCCTAAAGCCCAGGGAGGTCTTGGCATTTTCTGTCCAAAAAAAAAGTCTGAAAATATGTCTTCTAAATGGGTTCTAAGAAGCATTGACAAGAAAGAAACTTGGGCTGCTCTGCTTCATAGAAATATTGATAAGTTTTGTATATCTAACTACAAGTCGTGGTCTAACATTAAGCTGCGGGACATCTTGGCCTCCCCCATCCCCATTACTCCTGTTGATAGTCCCTTAGTCTGTAGATTTTGGAATGCCTGGTTTAAGGCTAAAAGGATTTTTCTCCCATCTAATAGTTTAACAGCTGCTTCTAGATTTTATCTGCAGGAATCCCCATGGTTTGGATGATTAGCTTCGTGGAGCACTTGTAATTATGCCATCAAGGAACACAAGTGTCACAAAGCAGGGTTTACTTCCTGGAAGGACTTCATGGAGAATGATTAATTCATCTCTTATATGTCTATTTTTAGCAGAACTGGTCTCTCCTTGTCTTATAAACAGGTGTTGATCCATCACAACTCCCTGCTTGAAGTAAAGCTTGGAGGTTGCAGTAGGGGCCAAGTGGACCTTGAAAAGATTGTTGTCATTATCTTCAAAAAATTCAAGAGAAATAGAGGATTTGTAAAGCAAATTATCAACAAACTCAATGCAAGATGGCATTTGAATTGGAATGTGCAATAATGGGTTTACAGGTTTAAAGCTCTGTGGGCTTTCCCTGACAGCTGTAAACACTCTCTCTTACAGTGGAGAATCATTCACAATGGGTTGTGGGTGGGCAACAGAGTCAGGAAGTTTATAGCTAATGGAGGTTTGTGTTCCTTCTGTGGCACAATGGAGGATGTTACCCACTTGTTCTATGATTGTCACCATGCTAAATAGTTCTGGCAGCCTGTTGAGTGTTACCTTCATAACAATGACTTCCCTAAGCTTAGAAAAGAAGATGCTCTGTTGGGTTGCTGCAGGAACATGGACTTGCTTCTCTGGAATTGCTGGCAAGGCCATATTCTGTGGGCCATTTGGATGAGTAGGAAAAACAATGTTTTTGGAAACAATAGAAAGAACTTTCTGTACTTCCTTCCTTTTACTCTTAAGAGAGTAGCCATGAAATGTATACAAAATATTTTCAAACGCTCAGTTCCCACAATGAGATTGTAAAGAAACTCTATGGTTGTAAATTTAATAGGTGGAAAACTGTCATATCTTAATATTACTCTCAGCAGAGATTTAAAATGCTGATTTCGTTGCAACGGGTTGTAACAGTGGCTCTTGCGTTGTGCATTTTTGTAACATTCCTCCAATAATTTAAACTTCCTGTTTTATAAAAAAAAAACTGTGGGGAAAGCACAGAAATTGATGCACCAAATAAAGGCGACATCTTCGCAAAATGTGCAACAATGATGCATTCTCGAAGAACCCAACACTGTCTCCACATCATCTCTCCCTTTGTCTCTCTCTCAAATTCGTCTCTCTCAAATTCGACGTCTTATCAAGCATCGTTCGTATCTGTAGTATAACGAATCCAGTAAAGGGAAGGGAAACTGTGCCAAGGAACAAGGAAGAAAGCGATGATAGTTTCACACAAGCGGCAACCATAGCCATCTTGAGAGCGACGGCTCCTTCACAGAAACATCAAGTCTATCAAGTCTCTCCATATACATTCCCCTCATGATGTGCAAGTTTTCAACCTACTATCTCTTTCTCTCAATCAGAATGAGTACCTTTTCATTATGCCTTTATTTGGGACGCCCAATAATTTCTGTTAGGTCAGCCGGAGGAGGCAGAAATTGCGGCAAGAGTGGCAATGTGCAAAGGGATGAGTCATGACTACTTGAAAGATACGGCAAGAAATGTACATAAAAATCTATGGGAGCTTGTGACAGAAGTTAGAATTTCAAACATGTCCTTTCACGCTAGAAAGTTCAGTGTCTTCTATGATTTGGGGCGGTGGATCGTTTGACATCTAAGCCGAGAGGCGAAGACATGTGGAAAGGATGTTCATGAATGCGATGAAGAAAGGGAAATCATGGATTGACACGTGCTGGACGAAATGCACAGCATCGCTAAGATGGCGCG